>BSBM01000727.1:21355000-21520000 GCA_027924585.1 Larix kaempferi
ACCTGGAAACTATTCAGGGGTTTACAGGTGGGGGTGGAGGTGGACCTCCTCCTCTTCCAACCATATTTAGATGTTGCAAGATTATATTCCTGGCTTCAAGTGTAATAGGTTTCCTTTGAGGATGAACTCCAAGATGTTTAGGGCTAGAAGTGTTTGCAAGAGGTGATAAAAAAGAAAAAGTAGGTACTAAAATAGGATTTAAAGGAGTTCCGGGAGTCTTATGAGTATCACCCTAATTATTTAAATCTTCTAAGATTTATTTACCTAAGGAAGTAGGAGATATAAAAGTAGAATTTAGATTAGGAATACATTTTCCTTGAGATTCTTGAGTTGTATGGAGATTCCTCTAATGTGTTCTCAAGTTGGGAAGGCTCCATAAATATTTTGGCTATGGATTGGGTCTGGTGTGCTTGCTACTAGAAGCAAGTTTTATTTTGTGGATTCGCCAAGTGAAAAACGTCAACCAAATCCGTCTGATCTGCTTTCACCACACAGAGTTCAAAACTTTAACAATTGGCATACCCGAGGAAAAATTTTCTTATCTTCTGTCCCTAGAAATGATGTCGTTTTTCATGTTAGTTCCCCAAGGTATACTAGGTTGAAAGTAGTACAACGCCAGGACATTATAGGGCTCAACTTTTATAGATCTTCGAGCATAATCTTAAAGAATTTAAACTGTGCATTTAACTTTTCTTAAATAAATCTATGAATGGAACAACATAAACTAACTAGATACAAACAACATCATTCCAAAGGAATTTCACAGGTTAATAATAGTTCTTTGAAAATAAGCAAGTCTTAATTTAGAAGATGGAAAACAATTTAGAACATTAGAGGTTCCTGCAAGACAATTCTATGGTATTAAATCGAAAAATAGTGTACTGAGCTTTAATAAAGAATTCAACAGCTAAGAAAAAATGCATAGCATGATCTCATAAATCTGTATGAACATTTGGCAGGATAACATATAAATAAACCACAATAAATGAACATTTCATATACAAACAGTCTGCATATATATTTTGGAAATGAATCAGAGGTTACGGAAACATAAAATCTCTGATAAAATATTCAAACTCATCAATACATGCATTTACAACACATAACTAGTTAAATATGCTACTCAAAGCTTGATATTATATCGATGAGATAGCTACATGAACTGAGAAGATATGGATAAACATAGAGAAATACAATTTACAGAGGAAAACTTCTATGCAAATGCTCTACAATCTTAGTCTCATAAATTCAATTAAAACTACACAGAGTTCAATCGACTTAACAACTCCCTAGGGGCCCTCTACAAAAAATGCCATCCCTTTACAATGAGTTCGATGATGCTTTTATAGCCTTTTACAATGTAACTAAATTTTGTTTGCTCTAACAACTTTGTAACTGTCTTTTAACTATGTCCTTTTTCACTTTAATTTTTCACTCTGACTTAACATCTTTTTCACTTTTAACTTCTCTTATTCAATGTCTTCTTTTTCCCTCTTGCGGATGTAGTATGCCTCTCATATAAACATTTCGCCAACTAGTTGGCTGACTTGTTGGATAAGTTCCTGCTTGGCCCACTTGAGGTATGCCTGCATGGCTCATTTGATGCATCATTTGTATATTTTCCTTCCCTATAGGTGGCATGGAAGCAAGGGGAGTAGGATAATTTTCAAATTGGCTTGGAATTTCTACTCAGGGTTGTCCTGATGATTGGATCGATGACTGACCTACTACTTTCCCCGTTGATGGTACTTTAGGTGGTAAAACCAACTTATGATATTGAACCACTAATTGTCGTTCTTTCCGAATAGGAAATCTATGTGCTTTTAAGGCTTCAAGTGATATCTTAGAATTTGTTGTTTTCTCATATGAAATTGGCCCTAACTTCTTGGAAATATTCTTTAGTGCAATCCAAATTTCGAAACCACCCTTGAGCCTGTCCATTGCTTTTTCTCCACTGAACTCTCTAATCCAAGAGGATTTGAAGATGCTCCTGAATGAAAATGCTCAACTTCCAAAAATAATAACACCATTGTGAAGAGCTCAACGAGAGATTTTCAGCGGCATGAACAACATGTCAAACAGACTCCAGATGAAGGAGATATTCACTTTTGAAGTTTCGGAAAAACAATTTTGGCATCGTTAAGAATGGCAAAAAGGGGTACCATGTGGCATCACTCAAAGGGTGACACGTTGTCTATACGACACCTATGTGGCAGCCCTCCGTAATGCCATGTGGCTAGTCGAAGTGACTATGCAGTCGAGTTGACAGATGACTCGGAATTGACATGGTAGTTGAGTTGGCATATTGCGTGGCATTGACATGGACCAATCATTTATTAACATGTGGCAATCCTGTATTGATCAGATATGGAGTCTTCAACATGTGGCAATCCTTTATTGATCGGATATGGAGTCTTCAACAAAACAAAGACCACGCAAAGGTTTGAACCCATGAACTATATTACTCACAATCCAAGCACCTTACCAACTTGCCTACAGTTATTCCTTATAAAGTCGTTATAACTTATAAGCAATATCGGAATTATATTATTTAAGGTGGTCCATGTTTTACATGGGCGGAAAAAGGGCCGGGGGCCAAGCACCGACCCATGGACATTGCGTGGTTCATGTGGGAGGACCAACCCACACAAATGACGGAGGTCTAAACATGGAAACAATGCCAACAAACCCACGGGGTCAACATACACCACATATAACGGTGGTCACAACCACCAAAAACAAACTCCAACAATATGCCACGATTTATTGGGCATTGGAACCTTGGAGTTGTTGTCACCTATGGCATGTGACTAGAAACAAAACTTTGGGATAAGCACTTAGCACATGGTTCGAATAGATTGGCAGGATACACTGGTTGGAGGTGGTTTTTATTATGCCACATTTATAAAGTTGTGGAAACCAATGTTTGGTGGGTATACCACAAACAAAGACATTTATGGTTGTGGAAAAGGGTTGGTAACTATATTGTATGGTTACATAAAAGACAAAGCCATGTGTTAAAAAGTATGCCCACCATTTGACATGACAATATGCTATACGAGAGCGCATGTTGGTAGTGGTGGATTGTTAAAAATATGGTTGTAACCTTTTACCACCAAACAAGTTGTGAATGCCAACATGGAAAATACGACATATGGTTGCAAAAAGAGACATTAAGTTGCAACCAACATACCCTTTATGAAGAAGAGGACGTAACCAAAAGAGAACAAACCCAATGTATGGCCAAGTTGGCCACTCGTGTGAATCATGCCCCCATGGGTCGCATCAAGCTATTTAAACCCATTTGGCTTGTGTAAGAGGGGGATCCATTTTGTGGGTGTTCCATGTTCTTGGAGGATCCAGATTGGAGATCCTTTGTTGAGAGATCATTGTTGGAGGTTCCAAGTGCCTTTGAGCATGCTTTTCTCTATGTAGCTTATGTAGCTTACTCATGTGAAAAGAGAGAGAAGAAAACTGTTATGGCCTTATGTGAGGCAAATGAGGGTGTGTTTATAGTCGTTTCTCACTATTTTTGCGAGTTGGAGTCACTAGTTCAGTCAGTTTTTGGATCCGAGCAGAAGATTCTCTTCATCATCAATATCAAGATGAATGATCTCGATATTGTATTGAGATTCTAGCCACATGCTTGTGAGATATCAACCTTCATCAGAGGAGATCGTCTCTTTGTAGGAGAGACATTGCCACTTGCTTGTGAGAGCCAGTTCTCTTTGCATTGTATGAGAACATCTCTTCAGTACTGCCACTTGTTGTGTGAATTACTCAACCATTATTGATCTGGGAATTCATCCCTTTTGTAAATGAGAGTATCTTTTGAAGAAGATAATAGAAGTGGTTTGACGATTTAATGAGCCCAAAGAAGAAGCGAGGAGGTCTGGTGAAATCCATTACCAAATGAGTATTGCTTGTCTCATGTTTCTTTGTGCATGTTATTTTTCGCTATTATGTTCATGATGTTCATTATGTGATGATAAATGAGACTAATGACACATTCATAAAGTTAAACATGCATATTTGATTGAAGTCTTTTCATTGCAATCAAGTTCAATAAAAATGATCCTATCATTGATCCTTTTATCAGGTGAATCTTGAATTAGTTTCAAGTTGGTACCAAGGTCACCCCGGATCATATCACTCTCCTTCTATGGTGGATTGAGTTATCTCATCTCTTTTCTGAGTCAGTTGCTCCTTATAAGATTCTTTGGAATAAACATCTCCATTACCATCTAATGTGGAAGGAAATCCAAGGTTCAATACTACTTTGAATAGTCCTCTGAAAGTACTAATATCTTCTGTCAATTGCTTAACATTATCTTTCATTCTCAACAAATAGGTTTTCTTCATGATCATCATCCTAGATGTATTTAAAATTTGATTTTTACTATCAATTCCAAGATCAACCAACTGCTTCTTGGTTCTTCTAATAAGATAATCAATTACTTGGCATGCTTGCTTGGGAATTTCTCCTAATTGGTTCTCAATAGATTTATCTTCTTCTCGGGATGATGTGGCCATCTCCAACTCATCTTGGATAACTTTGAAGTAATCCCACTTTTCTATAAACCATCAAGATATATTATCCCATAAGGTTTTATTAACTCTCCTCAATAGTTTCTCCCCTTCAACATATAATTGCAATTTTGTGACTTAACTCTTCACTTCAGCAATTTCAATCTCTAGGTCACCTATATCATCGTCTTTCATGTTGACTTGGCCTTTTAATTCCAATATTATTTCATTTTTATGATTGATCTCAACATCCTTCTCTTGGATCATTTTATCTTTATCATCCTCTTCTAGAATTGGTTGTGTATTTGAGTGCTAAAATGTATTATCTTCTTCAATTAAATCAATATCAATTGTCTCAGGGTTAGTAGTTGGTTTCTCAGGCTCCTTCTCTGTTATTTCTATTTCTGCCTCTGGTTTATTATTTGCTGGCAATGCAAGCGCTTCTGCTTGAGGAGTCTCTTCAATTGATAGCTTTGTATTTTGTAAATTTAGGGAAGCTATCTACCACTGAAGGTCATCAATTTTATCCTTCCTCTCCTCTAATAACTTCTGATACTCCATCATACTAGCAAATATTTGTTCTTTTTTAGATTGTACTTGCTTCAATTCTTCTATTTGAATTGGGTCTATGGTAGGCATTTTCAGCTTCTTCCTTAAGTGTGTTATTTCATTGTCCTTCTTCTCAATCAATGATTTGATTTGAGTTCCATCGGAAGAGTTAGCTCCCAGAGCTATGACATTTTCCTACAATTCATTAATGGTTACCTATTTGGCTCAGATAGTCCATTTATCACCCTTCCACAATTGCTCAATTTTTTCTAAAGCTAATCTTAGGCTTATATCTTCTTTTACCGATTTCACCACTTCTGTGCATATCATATCACTAGATTGCTTATAGAAATCAAGCTTATCAATATTTCCAAACTCTTTAAAATCCACTGTGTTCCTCAATTTTCCAATCACTCAAATTTGAGGGCTTGGGTACCTTTGGTTCAACTATTAAAAACCTAAAAGTATCATGTTGTTGTCGACTACTGTAATAAGTCTCTTTTTGTATTACAAGAATTTGTTGCTTGATGTCATTAATTAGCCTCATTCCCTTTTCTCTAATGTTTATGTACCCTGCTTGCAAATTTGTCTAGATAGGTATAGGACCTCCCGAAGGTGTGGCTTGTAACCCTTATGGAATTGTGAATTCCATGGAAGGATAATTTGTATACCTTATGCTTGGCCCTCCCGCGCTAGCTAATGATGGTGCAATTAATTATAGTATCTCCCTTGGAACCTCATTAGATTCTTCTCCTCCCACTACTACTTGGATTTTTTCTTGATCTTATCTTATGTCCTTCTTATGATGTGGGCCCTGATCAGGATCATCAATATCCATTTATGTTTAGAGCTCTTCTGCTTCTCTGTTTTGGACTTATATCTTCTCTAGAGTAGCTTTCTCTTGTATGTTCTTCAACACCTCTTGGACTTCCTCGCAAGTCTCTTTATCTGCAATTGTTTCTGAAATAGTTCTTGGCTCACATATGTAGGTAGAGTTCGTGTCGCCAACCTTTGGTTTCAGATGACTTTATGCAGATCATAGACTACTTTTTTTCCTTGATAAGATCTAATTGGTTCAAATATCCTTCCACATACTACAGGGAATTCAAGCCTCTAACTTGCAAAGGTCCTATTTATTTAGGAAGTGGGAATTTTCTGTGTTACCTAAAGTGCCTTAGATGCATATGATGTGATATAAACCTTTTCCTTACATATTCCATTGCAAAAATTCTCCAAGTGAGGAATATTGGTAGCTTGTATGGTTCTTCTTCAAACCCATATACCTAGATTATTATATGGACCTCAAACAAGAACCATACCCAACTTTCATGTCTAGTGTGAACTGTAGGTGTTTATGGTTCTCTGGGGACATTTTGGGGGTTGAGATACCAAATATCAAACTATATGTGACACTCATTACTTTATCTATGATTTATACATAGTTTGAATTATCTGCTCCTCTCAAAACCAAATTAGTCCACTCATCAAATGGAGTCTACATGTCATTCTCATCTGCTATTTTCAGTTCCAAGTGCTTGAAGCTCTCATAGTCATGATGAAAGAACATATAAAATAGGAAACACGAATACCTGAACCACTTTATTGCTGTCATCTCCTCTAGTTGGTCATGGATAATCTCTTCCTCGTAACTACATAAGTACAATTTAGGGGGGGCATGGTTAAGCTGAGTAGAGTTCCCAAGGTCACATCATCTATAGTGTTGTCATTTTCTAAGCCTATAATGGTGCATATAATTGAAATGGCCTAACTAAAAATTTCAGAGAATACTATTGTGTTATATGGAGGTGGAACAATAGGTACTGCCATGCCTAGTTCAAGATGTGGACAGAAATTGATGGAGGTCAAAAGGTGTAGGGATTGGTATGAATTGGAAAGACCTTTTTCATTAAAGGCATGGAGGGATAAGAACTTAGGAATTCAAAAAATATTTTGTAAGGTGTTAGAGACTATCAAGCATAGGTTTTTGGACATATTAGAGGTCATAACTGCTCTTTTACTTGGAGAATAATGTTTGGAACACCAGATCACAAATTCAGGAAAATAGATAGTTCTAGGGCATATGGTCCTAGCAAAATTGGAGTTCCGTAAGTTACGACTATCTTGGTGTGCCATCGCTAGGGATTTGGCATCCATAATGGTGTAATTTAAATATGAGTTGGTCACAATGGTGTCGAAAATATTAGCTTGAGGGTCGTAGACGTGCTCATCACTTGAGAATCTGGGTTTGGGCAATTTTTCCTTGGCTTTGGGTGCCATATTTGAAGGTTTACCCAATTGGTAGGTTTGAAAATTATATGGTAGAATTAGTGCAATTTTAGGGAAAAGGTTCTACTATTTTATATGATGTTATACACAGAAAACAATGGGGATTAGTACACATTTAAATACCCAGATGGTGCCTAATATAGGATTTGAACTGCTGGCCACCGAGGTGGACTGGTTTGGTCACTTGTAGTCAGTTGGTCAATTACACTAAGATAACAGGTGTTGTAGTCTATTCTAAATAAACAAATGACTTTTAGAAAAAGGAAAAAGACTAGTTTAATAGATAGACCATTTGAAAACGACACATGACAACATTTGATCTTATTCTTTTGATGTTGAGGAGAAAATTTATAGTGGGATCCTCTGGGGCACGTGGATAACAGAGATAAGTTGACTTGGATGATAGGTGGACAACTTAGGTAGGCATGTACACTTTATGTGGCGTCACATCGGGTGGAAACCACTTTGGTTTCCTTGAGTGGTAACGCTCGATAGAGTGTGTGGTTTTGTAAAAAAATCATTTGGAGGCACAGTCAATCGGAAGGAGGCATGTGTCCTCAGTGGTTTCGAGGAAAACACACCATCAAGCCCCTTTTAGGAGGGGAGCACTTTATCGATGCATGATTCATCACCTCCATCGATTTGCTGCCACCTCTACTTGATTAGCTCGTCAGTCATAAATGTTATCTCCCTTGCACTTTATGGTAGCGTGTCACCTCCCAACTATAGATCTCATTAGATCTAATGGTTCTCTATTGTTCTGCTTAGTGCCCCGTCTTAAGCCTTTGATCACCTATCATTGGTCATATGAAAATCTCTTCCAGAAGCCTTAAAAATATAAGTACTAATAAGGACGACACAAAAAACTGTCGAATAAGACCTATAAATCCAGTTGTGTATCAAATGGAAATACACAAACAAATATTTTACGAAGAGAACAATAGTGCAATAATACCCAAATTCTATTACTGAATGGAATGGAAAAACACGATAAACTACAAAGCTATACAAACTAGCCTGGATGGTGGTAGCTTATATCTGAAGAGACATGTGTTGGCTACACTCATTTGTAGGAGCTAATTAGAAAGAGATCAAAAATGGAATTTTATCATAAGCATAAAAGGTAAAAACCCTAAACATCCAAAAACCTAACCCTAGGAGATGAAGCACCAAAAGGATTTGTGGGCCCTAAGGTGGCTCGCTAATACGTCAACTTATCGGAAGCACAAATTTTGCATACAATCTCCATTTAGGGCGTATGATAGTGGTTTGGAAAGAAGTAACTGAGAATCGGCCTTATTTAGGGCTCAAAATGGTCTCAGAAGTTTGGGCTCTGAAAAACCATAAAAAAATGCCAAGAAGATGGAGAACAATTGCAACTTAGTGGAATAGGTCAGTGGGCACTAATATCCAACTGGATTACTAGAGGTGGTTGATGGTGACCCAGGTTCAATCACCATCCTAGAGTGATGTAAGAAGCACAAGTATCTTTCTCGTGATACCATCGAAGCACTCCATATATTTTTAGGGGGAAATCAAGAAAGCCAAAGCCAAAGTCTTGTCCAAAGGCTGATGGACAAGGATGACATGAAATAGGAAATGCAATCTTGGATTCCAAATGTAGGAAATTCAAGGAGAAGAGATACCAAATATTTATAGACAATTTGGCTATAATGGCGGCTAAAATATTTTCTTAGGAAGACAATGTTGCATCATAAAGAGGACTACAAATAAATTCTTCTTCATATGGATGAGCTCCAACACTAGATGAGAAGAAAGAATGCCAAGATTAATCTGATCGCTAAGGTTACTATAAGGTTAGAGTTTGCTGAGAAGACAACTAAAGTAGAGGACAACACTCCTACTTCTACACAAGAGGTCTTGCTTATGACTACACCACTTTAGTAGTGTGTAAGCTAGTTTTTCTTTCTTCAATTGTTCTAGATATCTGTTAAAGCATTACAATACTTTTTGTTTTCTTAATAAAACCAAGCTTAGGATAATTAAACTAAAGACTTCCCATATCTTTTGGTACAATCATATGACACTTCTAAATAACGATATTTCATTTTGCTCATGATGGGTTTCCCATGTAACCGACCAACTAACTAAATTGTTGTACATTTATTCCATTAAATGCAATAATTCAACCCAAAAAATGTAAAAATGTTGAATGTATTTACAAATAAATTACAAAGTGCAAGCAAATTAAATCCATATCCATTTTTATTGATAAGTTACTCGTAAGGACCATTAGGAAAACAAAGAGAAGATATTTAGTGTGAATATCTTTGACTTATTTTTATCACATGTGGCATGTGACTAACAACAAAACTTTGGGATAAGCACTTAGCACATGGTTCGAATAGATTGGCACGATACATTGGTTGGAGGTGGTTTTTATTATGCCACATTTATAAAGTTGTTGTAACCAATGTTTGGTGGGTATATCACAAACAAAATCATTTATGGTTGTGGAAACGGGTTGGTAACTATATTGTATGGTTACATAAAAGACAAAGCTATGTGTTAAAAATTATGCCCACCATTTGACATGAGGGTAGTGGTGGATTGTTAAAAATATGGTTGTAACCTTTTATGCAACCACCAAACAAGTTGTGAATGCCAACATGGAAAATACGACATATGGTTGAAAAAAGAGACATTAAGTTGCCACCAACATACCCTTTATGAAGAAGAGAACAAACCCAATGTATGGCCAAGTTTGGCACTCATGTGAATCATGCCCCATGGGTCGCATCAAGCTATATAAACCCAATTGACTTGTGTAAGAGGGGGATCCATTTTGTGGGTGTTCCATTTTCTTGGAGGAGCAAGTTTTGATCCAGATTCGCTTTGTTGAGAGATCATTGTGGGAGGTTCCAAGTTCCTTTGAGCACGTTTTTCTTTATGTAGCCTACTTATGTGCAAAGAGAGAGAAGAACATTGTTATGGCCTTATATGAGGCAAAGGAGGGCATGTTTATAGTCGTTTCTCACTGTTTTTGTGAGTTGGAGTCATTAGTGTAGTCAGTTTTTGGATCTGAGAAGATGATTCTCTTCGTCATCAATATCAAGATGAATGATCTCCATATTGTATTGAGATTCTAGCCACATGCTTGTGAGAGATCAACCTTCATCATAGGAGATCGTCTCTGTGTAGGAGAGACATTGCCACTTGCTTGTGAGAGCTAGTTCTCTTTGCATTGTATGAGAACATCTCTTCATTATTGCCACTTGTTGTGGGAATTATTCAACCACTATTGATGTCAGAGTTCATCCCTTTTGTAAATGAGAGTATCTTTTGAAGGATATAATAGAAGTGGTTGGACGATTGAACGAGCCCGAAGACAAAGTGAGGAGGTCTCGTGAAATCCGTTACCAAATGAGTATTGCTTGTCTCATGTTTCTTTGTGCATGTTATTTTTCGCTATTATGTTCATGATGTTCATTATGTAATGATAAATGAGACTAATGACACATTCATAAAGTTAAACATGCATATTTGATTGAAGTCTTTTCATTGCAATCAAGTTCAATAAAAATGATCCTATCATTGATCCTTTTATCAAGTGAATCTTGAATCAGTTTCAAGTTGGTATGAAGGTCACCCGGGATCATATCACTCTCCTTCTATGGTGGATTGAGTTATCTCATCTGTTTTCTGAGTCAATTGTTCCTTATAAGATTCTTTGGAATAAACATCTCCATTACCATCCCATGGGGAAGGAAATCCAAGGTTCAATACTACTTTGAATAGTCCTTTGAAAGTACTAATCTCTCTTTTCAATTGCTTAACACTATCTTTCATTCTCAACATATAGGTTTTCTTCATGATCATCATCCTAGATGTATTTATAATTTGAGTTCTATTGTCAATTCCAATATCAACCAACTACTTCTTGGTTCTTCTAATAAGATAACCAATTGCTTGGTCTGCTTGCTTGGGCATTTCTCTTAATTAGTTCTCAATAGATTTAGCTTCTTCTCGGGCTGATATGACCATGTCCAACTCATCTTGGATAACTTTGAAGTAATACCACTTTTCTATAAACCATTAAGCCATATTATCCCACAAGGTCTTATTAGCTCTCCTCAATAGTTGCTCCCCTTCAACATATAATTGCAATTTTGTGACTTGAATTTTCAGTTCAATAATTTCAATCTCTAGGTCAGCTATATCGTCATCTTTCATGCTGACTTGGCCTTTTAATTCCAAGATTCTTTCCTTTTTATGATTGATCTCGGCTTCCTTCTCTTGGATCTTTTTATCTTTATCATCCTCTTCTAGATTTGGTTGTGTATTTGAGTGCTAAACTGTATTATCTTCTTCAATTAAATCAATATCAATTGTCTCATGGTTAGTAGTTGGCTTCTCAGGCTCCTTCTTTGCTATTGCTATTTCTGCCTCTGGTTGATTATCTGCTGGCAATGCAAGTGCTTCTGCTTGAGGAGTCTCTTCAATTGATAGCTTTGTATTTTTTAATTTTAGGGAAGTTATCTACCACCGAAGGTCATCAATTTTATCCTTCCTCTCCTCTACTAACTTCTGATACTCCATCATACTAGCATATATTTGTTCTTTTTTACCTTGTACATGCTTCAATTCTTCTATTTGAATTCGCTCTTCGGTGGGAATTTTCAGCTTCTTCCTTAAGTGTGTTATTTCATTTTCCTTCTTCTCAATCAATGATTTGATTTGAGTTCCATCGGAAGAGTTAGCTCCCAGAGATATGACCTTTTCCTCCAATTCATCAATGGTTACGTATTTGGCTCGGATAGTCCATTTCTCACCCTTCCACAATTGTTCAAATTTTTCTAAAGCTATTCTTAGCCCTCTATCTTCTTTTACCGATTTCACCAATTCTGTGCATATCATATCACTAGATTGCTTATAGAAATCAAGCAAATCAATGTTTCCAAACTCTTTAAAACCCACTATGTGTTGCTCAGTTTTCCAATCACTCAAATTTGAGGGCTTGGGTCACAAAATAGCCTCCACATAACCCTACCAGTGAAAGAAACAGATCATACCTTTGGTTCAACTATTAAAAACCTAAAAGTATCCTACTGGTGTCGACTATTGTAATAAGTCTCTTTTCAGCTATAAGAATCGGTTGCTTCATGTCATTAATTAGCCTCATTCCCTTTTCTCTGATGTTTTTGTGCCCTACTTGCAAATCTGTCTTGACAAGTATAGGACCTCCCGAAGGTGAGGCTTGTAATCCTTGTGGAATTGTGAATTCCATGGAAGGATAATGTGTATACCTTATGGTTGGCCCTCTTGTGCTAGATAATGATGGTGCAATTAATTATGCTATCTCTCTTGGGACCTCATCAAATTCTTTTTCTCCCACTACTGCTTGGATTTCTTCCTAATATTTTGTTCTATCCTTCTTATGATGTGGGCCCTGCTCAGGATCATCAATATCCCTTTATGTTTTGATCTCTTCTGCTCCTCTGTTCTGAACTTCTATTTTCTCTAGAGTAGCTTTCTCTTGTATGTTCTTCAACACCTCTTGGACTTCCTCCCAAGTCTCTTTATCTGCAATTTTTTCCCAAATAAGTCTTGGCTCACATATCTAGGTAGAGTTCTTGTCGCTAACCTTTGGTTTGATATGACTTTATGGAGGTCATAGGAATCTTTTTTGCCTTCCTAAGATCTAATTGGTTCAAATATCCTTCCACATACTACAAGGAATTCAAGCCTCTAACTTGAAGAGGTCCTATTTCTTTAATAAGTGGGAAATTTATGTGTTACCTGAAGTGCCTAAAATGCATTTGATATGATATAAACCTTTTCCTTACATATTCCATTGAAAAAATTCTCCAAGTGAGGAATATTGGCAGCTTGTATGGTTGTTCTTCAAACCCATATACCTGGATTATTATATGGACGTCAAAGAAGAACCATACCCAACTTTCATGTCTACTGTGAACTGTAGGTGTTTATGGTTCTCTAGGAACATTTTAGGGGGTGAGATACCAAATCTCAAACTATATGTGACACTCATTACTTTATCTGTGAACTCTACATAGTTTGAATTATCTGCTCCTCTCAAAAACAAATTAGAACACTCATAAAATGGAGTCTACATGCCATTCTCATATGTTATTTTCAGTTCCAAGTGCTTGAAGCTCTCATAGTTCTCATGAAAGAACATACAAAATAAGAAACACAGATACCTAAACTACTTTATTGCTGGCAACTCCTCTAGTTGCTCATGGATAATCTCTTCTAGGTAACTACATAAGTAAAATTTAGGGGGGCCATGCCCAAGGTATGCAGTTAAGATGGGTAGAGTTTCTAATATCACATCATCTACAATGTTGTCATTTTCTAGGCCTATAATGGTGCATATAACTGAAATGGACTTCCTACAACTGTCAGAGAATACTATTGTGTTATATGGAGGTGGAACAATAGGTACTGCCATGCCTGGTTCAAGATGTGGACAAAAATTGATGGAGGCCAGGATTGGTATGAATTGGAAAGACCTTTTTCATTAAAGGGATAGAGGGATAAGAACTTAGAAATGCAAAACATATTCTGTAAGGTGTCAGAGACAATGAAGCATTGGTTTTTGCACATATTAGAGGTCATAACTGCTCTTTTACTTGGAGAATAATGTTTGGAACGCCAGGTCATGAATTCAGGAAAATAGATAGTTCTAGGGCATATGGTCCTAGCAAAATTGGAGTTCAATAAGTTACAACTATCTTGGTGTTCCATCGCTAGGGATTTGGCATCCATAATGGTGGAATTTAAATATGAATTGCTCACAATGCTATAGAAAATATTGACTTGATGGTTGTAGACATGCTCATCACCTGAGAATCTGGGTTTGGGAAAATGTTCCTTGGCTTTGGGTGCCATATTTGAAGGTTTACCCGTTTGGTAGGTTTGAAAATTATATGGTAGAATTAGTACAATTTTAGGGCAACGGTTCTACTATTTTATGCGACAGTATACACAGAAGATAATGGGGATTAGTACACATTAAAATACCTAGATGGTGCCTGATAGACGATTTGGACTGCTAGCCACCGAGGTGGACTAGTTTGGTCACTTGTAGTCAGCTGGTCAATTACACTAAGAAAATACGTGTTGTAGTCTATTCTAAATAAACAAATGATTTTTAGAAAAAGGAAAAAGACTAGTTTAATAGATAGACCATTTGAAAATGACACATGGCAACATTTGATTTGATTATTTTGATGTCAAGGAGAAAATTTATAGTGGGATCCTCTGGGGCACGTGGATAACAAAGATAAGTTGACTTGGATGATAGGTGGACAACTTAGGTAGGCATGTACACTTTATGCAATGTCACATCGGGTGGAAACCGCTATGGTTTCCTTGAATGGTACTACTCGATAGAGTGGGTGGTTTTGTAAAACTTTCATTTGGAGGCACAGTCAATCAGAAGGAGGCATGTTTCCTTAGTGGTTTTGAGGACAACGCACCATCAAGCCCCTTTAAGGAGGGGAGCACTTTATTGGTGCATGATTCATCACCTTTGTCGGTTTGTTGCCCCCTCTGCTTGATTAGCTCGTCGGTCATAAATGTTATCTCCCTTGCACTTTATGGTAGTGCATCACCTCCTAACCTTAGATCTCATCAGTTCTAATTGTTCTATGTTGTTCCACTTAGCTCCCCATCTTAGTCCTTTGATCACCCATCGTTGGTCATATGAAAATCCCTTTCAAAAGCCTTGAAAATATTAGTACTAATAAGGACGACACAAAAAACTGTCGAATAAGACATATAAATCCAGTTGTGTATGAAATGGAAATAAACAAACAAATATTTTATGAAGAGAACAATAGTACAATAAAACCCAAATTCTATCACTGAATGGAATGGAAAAATAAGGTAAACTACAAAGCTATACAAACTAGCTTGGATGGTGGTAGCTTATATGTGAAGAGAGATGTGTTGGCTACAATCATTTGTAGGAGATAATTATAAAGAGATAAAAAATGGAATTGTATCATAAGCATAAATGGTAAAAACCCTAAAAATCCAAAAATATAACCTTAGGAGATGAAGCACCAAAAGGATTTGTGGGCCCTGAGGTCACTAGCTAATACGTCAACCTATCGGGGGCACACATTTTGCATACAATCTCCATTTAGGGCGTATGATATTTTGTTGGAAAGAAGTAACTAAGAATTGGCCTCATTTAAGGCTCAAAATGGTCTTAGAAGTTTGGGTTCTGAAAAACCATAGAAAATTGTCAAGAAGATGGAGAACAATTGCAACTTAGTGGAATAGGTCGGTGGGCACTAGTATCTAACTGGATTACTAGAGGTGGTAGATGGTGACTCGAGTTCAATCACCATCCTAGAGTGATGTAAGAAGCACAAGCATCTTCCTCATGATACCATCGAAGCACTCCGTTTATTTTTAGGGGGAAATCAAGAAAGCCAAAGTCTATGTTAAACATGAACATGAGCAGATGGATAGGGATGACATGAAATAGGAAATGCAGTCATGGATTCCAAATGTAGGAAATTCGAGGAGAAGAGACACCAAATATTTATATACAATTTGGCATAATGGCGGCTAAAATATTTGCTTAGGAAGACATTATTGGATCATATGGAGGACTACAAATAAATTCTTCTTCATATGGATGAGCTCCAACACTAGATGAGAAGAAATAATGCCAAGATTAATCTGATCGCTAAGGTTACTATAGGGTTAGAGTTTGCTGAGAAGACTAAAGTAGAGGACAACACTCCTGCGTCTACAAAAGACGTCCTGCTTATGCCAAGATTTGATGATGAAGATAATTCTCTTTAACTTTTGTAGTGTGCATGCTAATTTTCTTTTCTTCAGTTGTTTTAGATATCTCTTAAAGCATTACAATACTTTTTGTTTTCTTAGTAAGGCCCAGCTTAGGATAATTAAACTAAAGACTTCCAATATCTTTTGATACAATCATATGACACTTCTAAATAACGATATTTCATTTTGCTCATGATGGGTTTTCCCATGTAACCAGCCAACTAACTAAATTGTTGTACATTTACTCCATTAAATGCAATAATGAAACCCAAAAAATGTAACAAATGTAAGTGCAATTACAAATTGCAAGCAAATAAAATCCATATCCATTTTGATTGATAAGTTGCTCGTAAGGACCATTAGGAAAACAAAGAGAAGATATTGGCGTGGGATATGAGGCACTCAAATCGCCCCGTCCTGCCGCCAAACGGAGCACGCCCCCATTGCTGTTCAACCGTCTACCGTTGCCGTTCAACCCCGTCCACCATCTACCGGATACCCCACCCCGCCCCCGTTGCGTCCACCACTCCACCACCGTAACGAAAAGTCCGACTAACCCACCGTTCTTTTTTTAAGTTATCGAAGTTTGAATATTATGGACCTGAGTTAATGCCGAGCTACCACCTTCCTGTTCAAATGGTTTACGCGCTCACTTGTGAAGACCCTATTTCAGCAAACGACCAAGCTGATCCAACACTCCTTCATACCCCTATTTTAGCAAACGACCAAGTAGATCCGGCTAGCGAGTGCAGAATCCGGTGTACGTGCTTCAACAAACATGTTCTAAACCCCGGTTTCTGCCCTGTTTCAGCAAACGAAGAGACCCCTGTTTCAACAAACGAAGTAGAAGATCCATGTAACATGCTTGAAACCCGACTGCTATATACAAAATGAAATAGAAATACAGTGATGAAATGTCGTAAGCTTCCCAAAATCCCAAACAATGCCCTGCACTCGAGCTAGTTTCTTTTCTGGTGAGTCCCATTTGGCAATCCCCGATAACTCCCTCTCATTACGTGATAACTCAGTAATCAATGCGCTTTCAGACCGAGCATAGGTAACCATGTGCGTTGCCCCTCACACTGTCGCATAATAGCATTATTCACAGTAATGAAGGACAAAGGGAGCTTGTTCACGCATACGTACTGAATACGAAGTCGAGATTTTATGTGTGAAAGAGGTGTGCAAAATTGAAATTGGACGCTCAGCAAATGAGCCAAGTTCTGAATCGTTTAATGGTTCATGTATTTGAACGATGTTTATCATAAAACGTTATGCTTATCTCTGGATCGGTATGCAAGCGCTCCATTGAAATTATAGATGGCATCGGAGCCCATCGGATTCACTGAAAAAAAATGGCATGCGAATGGGTTTCATCGATGAGCAATCAACGCATAGAGAGTAAATTCAAGGACCAGGTTCACATTCAGTATGGCTAATTTGAATATGCTCTGCTTTTAATAATGAGAAAGAAACAAGTATGTTGTAAATAAGAATTTTAGTAAAAAGAAATTATGAAGATTTTTTTATTTAGAATTTGTTTTTAAATAAATAAATTAGATTTATAAAACTTAAATTTAGAATAGAGAGTAGAGCATTCAAGTTAAGATGGAACTATAAATTGGTTGTTTATTCTTGAGTTTATTCCTTTAATATTAGTACTGTCTTCGTAACAGGTGTCCTAGATCCCAGTGCACACGTTTTCTTGAGGCATTTTCCATGGTTTACACTTCCTTTCAAACGTGATGTCATATATGATTGATATATTGACTTCAAAACCTCCCTATAACTATTGGTATACAATTTCCCAAGGGACATTCAATGCCAACAAAATATCTTAGTGGCCTCAAGCTTCAACGGAAAATCCTCACACAATATGCTCTGGCATTGAGTATCACTTCTTTAGGTTCCAATGGCATACGACCAACTTATTATCAAACTGGCCTATAAATTGTCAAACATCAACCATGGACAAACAACCCTGCCACTAACTCTGATTGGAAATTCCCCCTTACTACTGTAGGTGAACAGAACACTGCCCTGCCTTGATCTAGGACATAGATCAGACCTTCCAAATTCCATTGTTCATAGGATGCCCCATCTTATTTAAGATTCCTTAAAGGTTCAAAATTGTACCAACATTTTAGGTAGTAACAATATCATTGACCTACTTATTTTGGTCATTTGTTGGACATTATTAAATTTGTTTTCTTTTTATCTTTTCTACGGAATTGTATGGAATTGTAGTTCAGTCCAGATTTGTCCCTAAGTTTAGTATTTTTTTGGCAAATTTTGGATAGTCAATACAGGAAGGGTTCAGATATAATTTTTTTAAAATTTGTATATCATATTTTCTTCCCTAAAATTTTAAGTACACTGGAAGAAGGTTAAGTGGACTGAAAAGTGCATAAATTAAGATGAGGACCCTTCCAAAGGTGCACCTCTTCAACCAGGAAAACTATAATAGTAAAGGTTTGTTTAATCATGAACAACAAAATCAGCAGCAACCCCTCAAAGATAGAAATTACAACAACAACAACTTGTGAATTGATCAATGACAAAACAAGAAGAGATGACGAGGGTTTCACCTCAGCCTTAGCCCTTCGTTTGTGGCAAAATTACATATCAATGAAGTCCCTTAAACAGATTTTACAAGCATAATTCTAGCAATAAAATTCAACCCTATGAGATGAGAAATGGTGAACCTCACATTGAATAAGCCCTTGAATTTCCTTCTCTTCCAAATAGATCTTCTACTAAGCCTAGAGTTCTTTTCTCAATCTTTCAATCTTTGCAAAGAAAGCACTTCTCCAATTTTGTTTAACAATATTAATCCATTCTCCAAAATCAATCCCATCTTTATCCCCATTAAAGTTTGCATCCCATTAGTTCTAAACCAAGAACTTGGGATTTTTTATGAACCCCTAACTTTAACACCACTATCTTCATAGAAGATATCCCAAAATTGTCCTGAAATTTTTACTAGTTGTTAACACCCAAAAAGTGCTCACTAGCTTATTCCCTTATTCACATGACCCATTTGTCCACGTTTCCACCATCTGAGCCTCTGAAGCCAACAAAAGGTCACCAAAAGACCTTAGTACACCCCTTTTTCCCACTCAAAAAGATTATTTTTCCTAAAAAAGCATAAAAAACCCTCAAAAAGGGTCTAAAATTCCCAAAAGTATTAAAAAAGGAATAAAAATATTAATTTTATTCAAAAAAGGAAAAAGGAGGGAAAAGTACCTAAACCATGTTGGTCAATACCATTGGTTTCCACAAAACCACAAATGGTATTCCCCACCACCAAAACCTATAAAAAGGTGGTAGGGGCTCCTCATTTCACATCCATCCATATTCCTATCCTCATGCTGCCAAAATCTCCCTTGAGTATTTGGCCATTGTAGCAACCTTGGAGAAAGGACCCATTGGAGATTGGAGCTGCTCACCATTGGAGCTATTCAACAACCTTCATCACTTAAAGGTATTGTTATTGCAAGCACTTGCTTGCCCCCATTTATTCAATACAAAATTATTTCTTATGTTTCTTGTTCTTGTTTTTTAATTCAAAATGCACATGCTAGTTTAGTTTAGTTTAGATTTAGTTTATTGTTATTTATTTCTATTGAAACTGATGCTACTAGTTAGCAGGTGCCCATAGCACTAAGCTTGGTTGCAAAACCAAGCCAACAGTTTTTGGCGACTCCGCTGCTTTTGAATCTTTAGATCTCACTTTTGCTTTAGATCTTAGTTTTTGATTGTATTAGTTAGTTTAATTCATAGATCTGCCATCCTAGACAACAGATCCATTGCTGTTCTAAATCTTGGCCCATTTTTTAGCCATTAACAGCCCGAAATTCTCAATTTTCGGGTTCGTTTCTCGGCATCCGCGTACGGCTTTCGCCTCGCGGCTTTTTGCCCAACAGTCGCGTGGCTCATCGCGACTGCGCGGCTTTTTTTCGCGCGGTTCACCGCGGCTTCGCGGCCATTTAGCGCGCTGCACATCGCGGCTTCGCGGACCTTTTCCGCGTTGCACATCGCGACTGTGTGACGAAATCCCACGCTGCACATCGTGGCTTCACGGTCAAAACCCGCGTTGCACAACGCGGCTTCGCGGTCAAAACCCGCGCTGCCCATCGCGACTGTGCGACAGAAACCCGCGCGGTCCATCGCAGCTGTTCTGTCAAAACTCGTGATGCCAATTTTTTCATTCGGCCGAATCGTTTAAAAAATTAATTTCTTACTCTATTTTCTGCCCACATAGCACATTTTCCAATATTAGAAATCCTGCATATTTTACAGCCATAGAAAAATTTTACTATTTAGAATGCACATGTAAAAAAGTCTTTTTAAAAATTTTCAGAAATTGAAAGAAGGATCTATTTGCATTTTATATAGATTAAAAAAAATTTGTTGTTTGCTTCTTTAATATTTTGCCCATAGCAATTGTTGAAAACGAAATCCATTTATTTCGTAAAGAAGTTATATTATTTGCTTTCCTATTTGAAAGATCCTTTGTTTTTTGAATAGTCTTTGCAAAGCATTTAATTTCCATTTATTGAAAAAGTCATAATATTTGCTTTTTATTTCAAAAGATCATTTTTTTTTTAATACTTAGCATTTACTTTTTCAATTTCAGTTTAAAATATCACACGTGCACCCACTCAAACACTAATTTTAAACTGAGCCTTAAAACTTACCCTAATTTCAACCCACTTTTAACCCCACTTGGGGAACACTAAAAGAAATTTGTAGCTAGGTAGTATTGAGGGGATAGGTGTTCCAATAACACCCCTCAGTTATTACATCTGAGACATAGTTGTTGTCCATTAGGGAGCTAAAATCTCCTAGTACTTTTTGGCACGGTCACAGCCGGTTAATGGGAAGGCCTCTCCCCTAGGAGGGTTGAAGTCGCGAGGATGGTTCCGGAAGCCTGAGTGGAATATCGAGCAGCCCCATGGGATGCATGCCACCTTTACCTCCCTTGCCTCGACCTTTCTGCAGTTCTTCCAGTTACCTATCCGCTATGATGTGGGAGTTGAGATCCTACTGTCTTGCAGACAGAACACGGCCACCCACATCACTGACCACATTCATGAGTGGCGTCGATGCCGAAGCCTCTACAAAATCAAGTTAGATGACCGTATCTTCCTAGATTGGTTTCTAAAATCCCTCCTCCCTCTCATTGCGAAGGATGTGGCATCCGAAAGACCCCAGTCTGAAGAAGAGGCCATCCTCAAAGCCCAACAGTTTTATCTCATTTACGCCTAGTCGGGTTATCTGTATACCATTATACCAGACGCCCCTCGGGGCGAGTCATCCCAACATGATGCACCGGGGGAATCCCATGCCGCTGATGGCATCATTGGTCGTATGGCCTCGCATCCCCAACCATTTTCCATTGCACATCCTAGCCATGGTCCCGACCTTTCGCGGGCTACCTCTCAATCTGGAGCAACCAATTCATATGCTCCCATGGCACATCACCACCATACCCATGGACCTTCATGTCCACCTCAGTGCTTTGGTCATGCACCACCTGCATATGCCCCCCCAGCTGCACCTCAACCAATGTATTACCCGTAGCAAGCTGCGACAGCTAGCCCAACACCTCCAATAGCTCAGGGTTACCAACAACCCCAGTAGGTAACTGGACCACCTCCATCCCCACAGGATTATTATCCACCACAACCTGCTCCCGCACCTGCGGCGAACCAAAATCCTCCCACTGCTCAAGGGAAAGTGTACACACAGCACAACCAGCCCCAGAACCAAAACAACCAGCGCAACCAAGGTGCGCAACAGAACCGTGATAGAGGTCGTAACCGCGGTAATAACCAACAACATCAGCAAGGTCCTCCACCTCCCAATCCTCCGCAAAATAACAATGCTGCTCCTCCCAGCCGCAATCCGGATCGGAATCCCAAGCAGCCTAGAAATAATAACCTCAGAACAAACCACCCTTGTTCTATCTGTGGGGTCTATGGTCATTACACGCATTCTTGCCCACATTTGGAGCGAGCTCGGCAACTCTGGACCGACGATGCCCATCGTCAAGGGCAAGCGGCTCCTTAGCCGCCACCCAACCCTCCACCACCTCAACATCAACCGTTGGTGCTGCAAAACCCCTTTCCAAACCAGGGTGTAGTGAACACTCAGCCGTTAGCTCCCCCTCAGGGCAACATGCCACCACAACAGATCACTTATGTAGCCCCTGATCAACCCATGTTCGATTCAGGTACTCACCATTTGTTGATGATGTCAACTGCCGATGCCAACCTCCAAACCCGTCGGAACCAATACGGCTCCACTTCTGAAGCCCCTCCCGCCGACAAGAACACTAACGTTAATCCCACAGATCAAACGTTACGTATACCTCCGGCTCCACTTGATGGCGCTTCCAAAGCACCTCGCTTCCCACTTCGTCGCATCAACAATAATCCCAATGCTTGCGCTGCGTCGAATTATAACATCGTAGACGACTTAGCCAAGTCTCCTGCAGCCATGTCTGCTTTAGAAGTCTTGAAAAACTGTCCTTCACAGCGCAAGACTTTACTCTCTGCCATTGGCGCTATTGACCCCAATGATTCACAACTGATCGCATTTGATTCAGACCAGTCTGAACCACGACTGCCTTCCAGTTTAGCATTCCAAGTTTCCGTTTCTGTTCGAAATCTTGTCATCCATCGGTGCATTATCGATGAAGGGGCCTCTACATGCGTCATGTCCACATTCGTTTGGCAGAAGTTGGGATCTCCCACTCTCCAGCAGTCCACCACTGTGTTGCGAGCCTACGACGGTCGTTCGGCTCAACCCCAGGGTCTCTTACCTAATGTCCCCGTCCAGCTCGCGAGTAAAACCGTGCTCATTGACATTGAGGTCATCAATGCGCAACTTGACTATAACCTTTTACTTGGCCATAGCTACATGTATGCCATGCGGGCTGTTGCCTCATCCGTTTTTCGTACCATGTAGTTCCCCCATGAGGGATGCGTGGTCAAGGTCGACCAACTCACCTATTACGATCCCAAGGCCCCCGCTGCACCTGAAAATGTTCTCCCCATGGTTGAACAACCTGTTTGTGGTGCAAATACCTTGTTCGTTTCCTCAGTGGGACCCGGACTATACTCCGACGCGTCGATGACTTCTACCTTCCAGGCCATTCCACCACCGTCACCGGAGACCCACGTCGCTAACCTCTGCACTCTTTCACAAACACCCGGTAATCAACCCTCCTTATTACCCAAACCACCATTGGTCCCTATTCACATTGGGGTTACACCCATCCACACAATCCCCTTTCTATTTCCTCCTTCGGGTGTAGTAAGCGCCCCGGTTATGGCTACCCTTAGTCTCCCCGGGTTAACATTGGGATTACCCATGTGGTATATTTCGCCTCATGTTCCCCTGCCGACACCAAATGTCATCCTGCAACCGGTGCAACCCATTGTCACTTCTACCCAACCACCTCCCGGTATCAATACTCCTTCGTCATCGACGAATCCCCTTCCACTCATCAGGCCCACTGGGGGCAGAGGCCCACAACCATACACTGTGGTACCCCCACCCAAGGCAGTTAAACCTCCCCCCGTATTCCGTGCTCCTCCCAAATGCTCGTTGTGTGATGAGTTAGGCCATCCAACCCATCAGTGTCCACAGTTACCCGCATTACAGGAACACATGCAAATGCTGGACGACGAACCCAACATCCCAGTGGTCAAACTCGATCCAAACCCCATGCCTCGTGATAAATCACTGCGTACCAACCACCCATGTGCGATATGCGGTATTTATGGCCACTACTCACATCACTGTCCTGACATCCCAGATTACAGAGCAGCTCTCTACGAGATGAACAATTTGGACCTTGAGATGGCACCCCCTACTATCGAGGAGATCTACCCTCCCCCATCATCCTCATCCGGAGAGATTAACACCATCTACATGATCTCTTCGACTACCACTACCTCATCACTTGATTTGACCACTCAAAGCTCCCGCAATGATGAAGAGATTCTAGAGGCTCCTGCTGAAGACATGCACCATCGTCCATACTTCCTCCCGGAAGAGACTTCATCCACCACCGCTACCCAATCTGCGGTTGAGTCCAAAGATTTCCTTCCTGTTAAATTCGACTGCTTAAAGGATCCTATTCCTACTCCTGATGCCTCTGAGGAAAACAACATGGCCAATATTCCTCCCGTCATCCACATCGACACCTCTGACCCACCTGGTGCCCTTCATACCATTACATTAGGAGCCTCCCACAGTGAGCATGAGATCGGAGAATACCAACAACTGTTCCAAGAATTCACTGATGTCTTTACTTGGTCAGATACCGAAATGCCTGGCCTTCACCCCGCCATTTATACGATCTCCACTGGATACCCCTCTGTCCAGTCGGCCCCTTCCATTGATCCCATTCACACACATGTTCCACTCTGCTACGTCGGTTTTGCCGATGGTGCAAGCCATTGGTCCCCCAATCTGGCCTCCGCAGCTTGGGTAATATATTCCCCTTCACATGAGTTGATCCACATCGACGGAGTGTGTTTGGGTGTCGCTACCAACAACCAGGCTAAATATGATGCCGTGACCGGTCTCTTGGCCACAGCTCTCCAAATGAGCATACGTCACCTTAACGTTTTCTTGGACTCACAACTCCTAGTTTCCCAACTCAACAATGATTACCAGGTACGCGACCCCTGTCTGTTCAGAAAATTTTTGCGCACTAAACAAATGATTCGACAGTTTGAATCCATTTCATTCACACATGTCCCAAGAAACCTCAATAGTGTAGCAGACCATATGGCCAACAATGTACTTGACTGGCACACCAATCGCATCATACCATAAACAAATAATGCATCCACGTGCATAACATGTGCCTCCACGGGCATGTACCAAAACAAAATGTGCATCCACGTGCATACCATGTGCCTCCACGGGCATATACCAAAAACAAAATGTGCATCCACGTGCCTCCACGGGCATACAGAAAATCAAACATGCCTCCACAGGCAAACATAAAGACAACAAGTGCATCCACGTGCATACACGACTATATATCAACATCAAATATATACATATATATACATCATCGTATAGTCAGAATATGTCATAGGTGCCCGCAGCACCCAATATACAAAAAATACATCAGCCGTACAAAAAGAGCTTCCCCATATTCTCATCAGCATTTGGGGGCAAATATATATCATCTAGTCATGAGGGTCCCTGGGCTCCTCTGGCGCCTCCTCCGCTGGCCCCGCCGGATCATGGCGAGCCCGAACTCTCCGCTCTGCTGGCCCCGCTGGATCATCCCGTAGATGGATCCTCCTCTCAGCCGGCTCTGCCGAGTCATCCCGAACACCATCCCTGTGCTCGGCTACAAAAACCGTTGTCCTCAACAGGAACGACCGCCACTCAGGCGGCGCACCGAAGCAACGCTCCACGACGTCCCGGTCCAGGTCTCTCCAGCCATCCTCGGGGAGTCTAGCTAGAATCATGTCGAATGTCTGTCTGACACCCTCTATGGCATCATCTCGAGGGCCAACCCCTCACCCATGAGATGTAAATCCTCCACCACGTGGAGGCGGTACCGCTGCAAGAGGTTGGGAAACCACCATCGCCCGCCCCCGCCGAGCCACGTAGTCGGCAGGTGGTATCAGACCAACATCTGCACAATGCAAGTAAACCATCATATACATATCTAACTATAATCATAAACAAATCACATGATATAGTATAAAACAAACCACAAAACATACCGTCTAAACCCCAGGCCTGTCCCTGGGCTCGAGGCATCTCTGGGTCCCCTCGATAGTCCATGCCAGCATACGGGTAATCCTCAATCACCAGGGGCATCTGCTCCCACTGCTCATATACCTCCTCCGTAAAAAACCCACGGACACCACCACCACCACGAGGCATCATATGCCCCCACCGCACCATGCGCGGCTCACTCACCAGACCATCACGAATGGGCACCCGTGGTCGCAAGGTCGGCACCCGCTCGAAGAAAAAACAACATAGAAAGGAGGCATAACAGAACTCTCCTCCCTCTCGATAGCACTTGTCCAGATCTCTCCGGACACCTGCTAGAAACATCTGAGCCCATGCATAATACATCCCCCGAAGCACAAAGTCCACCATCATCGTTTGTCCCCCAGACAAACGATGTGGCGCCGCAGCACCCAGCACTCGCAGCACACCTGCCCCAACAGCCCTCATGTCCCACTCCCGTAGTGATCGCAGACTCAAGGCACTGTTCTGCAAAATGGCCCCATCAACACAAAAGGTTTGCAGCAAATCCTCCATATCAACACCTGGCGGGATCCTCGGCAGAAGATCTCCCACCTCCCCCAAACGAGGCAACCCAGTCAAAAAATATACGTCTGTGAGGGTGATCTCCAACCTCTGTCCCCCAATCATAAAAGCACCCTCCGCGGGCACCCACCAACTCACCAACTTGTTCAGGAGCCATCTCACTGAACGTATTGGTGGGATCTGAGTGAACTTCAAAAGTCCACTCACCGCTAGAGTCTCTCGGACCCCCGGATCAGTATGAATCTTCTCCATCAGATCATCATTGATCTCTCGCTCTCGCCATGACGACAACGGTCTCCTCAACATCCTGCCAAAAAAAATAAGAAATTTTTAGACCCAACAAAAAAAATTTGCAAAAAATACCATCGCGGCTTTTCCATCAAAAGCCGCGACGATCATCGCGGCCTCCATTCAAGAACCCGCAATGAACACCGCAGATATTTGCCAAACAGTCGCGATGAACATCGAGACTATCTCCCATGAACTCGCGATGAACATCGCGGGTTCCAACCTCACAGTCGCGATGAACATTGCGACTGTCGGCCTAAAACCCGCGCGGTTCATCACGGGAAGAGACCTGAAACCTGCGATATTCCACGTTGGAAGCTCAACGTGGAATTTCACGGCCTTCAGGGGCCCGCCGCCAAACAAAAAAGACATAATTGAAAAGGCTAAGGCAAATAGGGTTACCTGAAACTCGCAGAATCGAAAACCAACCGTCAAATCTCCCAGAAATCGAGAAAGAGCTCTGACTGCTCTACCAAACTCGCACGTAACAATGACACGTCATATGGGCCCCACGCCCTATTTATAGAAATTCCACCATTTTTTCAAACCGCCATTCCGGTCTCATACGACGTCTGTTTCTCAAACCGTTGGTACCATTGGAATCAGCGCAGCGAGAACTTCATGATAGATTTTCCTTTTCCTGTTTTCATCAGGTCCATTTTTTGACCATTTTTTGGGCGCCCTCGTCGCCTCAATTTGCATGCCGCATCGGCCGTCGTCTGTTTTGGACAAGTCTTATATCGCCGGATTCAGTTTTTCGCGCTCGTGATGATGCTTGAGATCATTTCTCGCTCTCACCTCCATATTTTTTGGGCATTTTTTCCATGCCCCCTCGTCACCTCGGTTTGCGTGCCACATCGATCGTCGTCCATTTCTAGCGAGTCTTATATCACTGGATTCAGTTTCCCGTGCTTGTGATGATGCTTGAGATCATTTCTCGCTCTCACGCCCATGCTTTTCGGCCATTTTTTCAAAATGCCCTCTCATTACCTCGGTTTGCGTGCCACAAAGGCCACAGCCCCCTTTTGACAATCTTTATGTCACTGGATCCAGTTTTCCGCACTAATGATGATGCTTGAGACCTTTTCTCGCTCCCATCAATCCTTTGTTGTTCGGTATGATTTTATCCCTTTTTCGGGCCGAGCAGTCCCTTTTACGAAAAAGGCACTTAGGGAGTTTCTGTTAAGCTCTTTTCTGACTCCTAAAACAATGAAAAGATCGCAGAGCAACCTTGCTTCCTTTTATGCTCGCTAAAAGTATCTGAAAGGGTGTCTATTGGGTATAAGTTTACCCCTTTTCCGGACCTCGTAGACTAATTACGAAAAAGGAATACTCTAGTCACATCGGCTAGAAGAGTTCTCCATCTGCATCATTTTATGCTTTTTCGAGCCTTGGAGACTAAACTTACGAAAAAGAACACCAATGGAGTCCCCTTACCACTTTCAGACTCTCTAAACATGAAAGCGACCATGAGAAATCACCATCCTGGGCTCGTAAAACCAACAGGACAGTAGTCATAACCACTGCAGAGTCTTCTTATCGTTTTCAGACTCCTTAAAAATGAAAGCACCAATGAGCAAGAACAGTCCTGGGCTCACAAATCCACAGGACAGTACCATTTTAGAGCACACTTTTATACCTTCTTGGAGCTCATTAAAACTACGAAGAAGGACCCAACGGTGCTTCTCGGTGCCACGACAGATCACGGCTACTCATATGGCAGCTTCCCCATTTTGGTCACCTTTGTTCAAAGTTTTCTGCAGTATGTCACCCTGAGAACCCCTCGACAGCACCATTCAGCTTGACCCCCCCAGAGTCAATACATACCCTTCAGTCCCTAAAAGATATGATCCTCAAACCTATAAGTCAGTTCCCTACGCTGCTTGGTCAACCATGTCATCATGCTCTGAACAAAGGAAGTTTGAGTCTACCCACTATACGACCCCAGTTACTTCCCATCCCCACAAGTATGCCAGTCCTACCATCAGTACTACCACACTTCAGTTCTACACCTCGCGCTCCTATCAAGGAAACATCATTGCCTTGTTAGTTGTCGATCTCCCTCTGTCGACGACAACCAAATTTATTCCAGAGGATAGACCTAGAGGTCCCTATGTCTTGGACTCATCACCATTTATGATGAGTGCCTACGAATCATTTCGAGAAGAGTCCTCAGTGATTCTCCAAATGGTTGTTTCTCACATGCTCGACTTCAACACCTTCATCGCATCGTTGAGACTCGCACAGGGTATCGGTCCTTTCAGTTATTAGTCCAAGACCCCGGATACCATATGACTCCTCCACATTTGAGAGTCTACCTATGGATACAACCAGTTATACTTTTCCTATAGATATCCGGGTTGCACATGGTGACAGTATTCAGATGTACCCCAGTTTCATACTCCCTTGAGTATACAGTTACATTAATTCTCAGAGATGACTCACACTTTTTGAGTCCCTACAGATGTTGGACACCTTCAATTTTAGCAGTTCTACAGTCATTCCAATGTATCAGTTATTGAGATCACTCATGCCATGATCATGAGTACATCCCAAAATAATGTCCCCTCTGGACCATTATGATGTACAAGTATATTTTTTATGTATTAGACCCCCCTTCTTGGGACTAATTGTTATGTATATGTCTTGATACGAGCATGGGTATGCCCGCCTCGTCCATTATCAGAGATTATCCCTCATTCATATTGAGGCCATGTAATATTTGTTTATTTTTTGCAGCTTCCAAGGGTCGCGGATCCAGTCTCCAATCGGTCTCTTCTCCTCCCCAAAACCCCAGAAAAAGAAGACAAAAGAACTATGATGTCTATCGGCCATACGATGAGCTCCTACCCTCACACATCAGGGGGCAATCTGTTAACACCCAAAAAGTGCTCACTAGCTCATTCCCTTATTCACATGACCCATTTGTCCACTTTTCCACCATCTGAGCCTCTGAAGCCAACAAAAGGTCACCAAAAGACCTTAGTACACCCCTTTTTCCCACTCAAAAAGATTATTTTTCCTAAAAAAGCATAAAAAACCCTCAAAAAGGGTCCAAAATTCCCAAAAGTATTAAAAAGGGAATAAAAATATTAATTTTATTCAAAAAAGGAAAAAGGAGGGAAAAGTACCTAAACCATGTTGGTCAATACCATTGGTTTCCACAAAACCACAAATGGTATTCCCCACCACCAAAACCTATAAAAAGGTGGTAGGGGCGCCTCATTTCACATCCATCCATATTCCTATCCTCATGCTGCCAAAATCTCCCTTGAGTATTTGGCCATTGTAGCAACCTTGGAGAAAGGACCCATTGGAGATTGGAGTTGCTCACCATTGGAGCTATTCAACAACCTTCATCACTTAAAAGTATTGTTATTGCAAGCACTTGCTTGCCCCCATTTATTCAATACAAAATTATTTCTTATGTTTCTTGTTCTTGTTTTTTAATTCAAAATGCACATGCTAGTTTAGTTTAGTTTAGATTTAGTTTATTGTTATTTATTTATATTGAAACTGCTGCTACTAGTTAGCAGGTGCCCATAGCACTAAGCTTGGTTGCAAAACCAATTCAACACTAGTATATTCTTATATGTAACCACTTTCAAATTCCTTATGAATCACTTGAATTGGATCTTCCAATCAAGAGTTATGCAGATTTTAAGCCAACTTGCTATTTTAGCCCATTTGGTGGGGACTTCTCTACAATCTAACATTTTACCTATTATATGTTTGAGATTGCTACTCCAAATCCATAGAGTAGTTAAATCTATAACAATATAAAATGTCTTCTCTTTGATACCAGGGGTCTCACTCAATTTGGATTTTTCAAGATAAAGTTATGGCCACTTAACTAAACACGGTTGTTCACTTTACTAAACACTGTTGTTTTATCTCTTCTCGAGAGATTGAGCTTGTACATACCATAGGTCTGAATTTTTATTTAACAATTCAAAATTTTGCATATGCAACCCCCTATGGTGTCTTCACTTAAATGCCACTAGTCTCACTACAATTTAGATATCTGCATTTTAGTGAACTCGACTACCTTTTTCAAGGTTACAAGATTGGATATGGGACACTCAAATCACCTTGTCCTGTCGCCAAATGGACAAAGGAAAAAAATAGCTCCGCTGACAGAGAAGGAAAAAAAATAGTGGAACTCAAGCTAATTAGAGTCAAGAAAACACATTCTATTGGCCATCCAGGGGCATTTAGTTACATGAAATAAATGAATTGCAAAATCCTTTGATGAACCCCATTTTTGCAGTGGAGACCTCATGTAGTGTCAGACAGAGTTATGGGAACTAGGAACTATATTTAATTTCAATTTTTCCTAGCCCTTAGACAAAGTGCCAAAGACATAATATGTTGAGCAAGAAAGATTGGTATTGATGGCTTATAGCCTTATTCAAATCACAGCTAGATGATCAATATATATTATAAAACATACCTAAATAGAGTATAAATGGGATAAATGTATGATAAATGAATAGTAATAAAAGCTATTAGTGTAACACACCCAACACTTTGTTTATGTGGGGGATTACAATTTATCTATTCTTTTGCCCCCAAATGCCATCCTAGTTTTGTTGGAGTTTCAAGACCTCTAATATCCTACGGCCGATTTTTATGTGGAATGGCAATTTTTGAGTCGAATGGTGTTAGCATGGCATTGGCCTTAGCTTGTGGAAATATGGTACTATAACTATTCAAGTATCCACTTCTATATGTCTAGGGAGCATTCATGGATGCTCAATGATGCCTTCTTGTGAAGTGTTACAGCGTGTTCGTTTATGGGCACTGTTTAAAGAAAAGCATGCTGCAAATGTTGCTCCATTGCTTGGTAGTTGGTTTCGATTAGTGGCAGGAAATGGATGGGCTCCACTGATTTTACTTATTGCGAAGGACAAAACAAAGAAACTTGTGGATTCGTGTGCTCTTTTGGGGATCTCGCACTAAGCCCATAGTCATACCGATGATTCTCTTCTACTTTAGGGGCTCATAGCTAGCCTTTGGATCGATCAAATGATGAATGGAATGAGATTAGATGCATCTTCTCATTTGACAAGCTCCACCTCAACTTCAATTCAAGTTACTAGGTTGTCTCTTGGAGTGACAAAGTTGGGTTTGGTCATCTGCTCTTCTGATTCATTCTGGTCCCTAGTAATGAGTCCTCCCTCCCAATTAGGGAGTTCTTTGTCCCAATTTTCAATAGATTGCCAAAAGGAACCTAAATGAATCAAAAGGGATAGATGACCAAACCCAATTTTTCGCTCCAAGAGACAACGTAGTAACAAGTCATTAGGTGTGTGTATGTTTATTTAGATCCATCGATCCACTAAAATGTAATATTTCCAGAATTAAAGGCACAAAAAGACAAGGATATGGATAACAAAAGCTTGATTTTATTAATGAAGGACTCAAATTGCACCACCCTTTAGTCGGGTTCATGAATTCTAAGGAGGGTATTATACTCATAGGACACACTTAGTTGAAAACCCACTTGTCCTCTATTAGGATTCAGGACAATAAACACAAAAAGTGACTCAACAAACATTGCATAGGAGTCAAGACACTTCCATCCCAACCATGATGATCTAGTAATAACCATGAGCCTTCGCAAATAGTTCTGGACTTGCAACAATTAGCCCTCATACATAGTTCTAGGTTATATCTAATCTACCATTGGGGAACAAGTTTCAACAACCTTTTATCTGGCCTCACCCTTCTCAGGACCAGACACCAATCTATTACACTCTTGACTTCATTACACTCTAGCAAAGTGGAAAACCATTGATCACACTTGGCACACCTTTGCTCTCAATCTTGGCCTTCGTGTCATAATCGATCAGATCTTTTGACCATTTGTTTTCCATTGTAGAATACAAGGTTCTAAAAAATATTAGGCTAATTGATTTACATATGCAAAGAGTGAATGGATGCATGAGCGACTGAGCTGATGAAGGAGTTGGATAGAGATGTATGCATTCAGAGCTGCATGAATTGTGTTATATTATCTGTTTGTTTCTTGAAGCATGTATTTCTAGAGTTTGAGTTGTCATTATATTTCTCAAAAGTGGTTAGGCAAATGACTACAATGTCAACTCTAAAAGCTCAAGGCACATGTTCTTATATTTTCTTTCCCCTTTTTTTGCAACACGAGTACAATGTGGATAATGGTAAATACACTTTGTTCGCAAGGTCAACATCCATGAATCTCTTTTTGTTTCTTCCACATCTAAAGATGATTAGATTTTCCTTTTCTTTTCAAATACAAGATTTATGGCACTGCCCCAAGTGGCTACATCAATATTATAATTTTTTTTAATGGTAAATCATGCATGTGCCTAATAGAGTCTTGGCACTGCCCCAAGTGGATACATCAATATTATAATTTTTTTAATGGTAAATCATGCATATGCCTAAAAGAGCCTTGTCCTTGATCTCTTATTAGTCTGGATGGTGAATTATTATATAGCCATAACATATCAAACCAAAATGTCAAAATCCTAAAATTGTCGGAGCCAGGGGTATTTTATCTCCCCTCCTCTTAAAATAAACATTAACCTTAGTGTGGTCCCCCTTTCTAACTCTGGAAGATCTTTAGGCTTTGTTCCTTTGTGTCTCTTCCAATCTCCAAGTTGTTGCACTAGCTTTGTAGTGCCCCCACAAAACCTTGACTTGTACGATGGCTTGTTTCACCAACATCTTGAATCTATGATACAATATTTAGGTTCGAAACAACTCTACCTATGATGGCTTGTTTCACCCTACACTCACTCTCCACAGTTGGGCTCTCTTGCACATTGTTGAGCATCCTTACCTGATTCTTCCACTTTAGACAGTCTCTGGCATAGTGTCCTCAATCTCCACATTCATATCAACCAAGTTATTCACTTTCTTAATAGCAGGTTGGTTCTTGCTGAAATTTGACTGTCCTTCATCCTGCTGGGACCGATGGAAGGATAACTTGCCTTATATATACTTGTATCATAAATAATTGATGAGTCACTTGTCAATCATCCAAGGCTGCATATATTCACCTTACACTCACTCTCCACAGTTGGGTTATCTTGCACATTGTTGAGCATCCTTATCTGGTTCTTCCACTTTAGACAGTCTATGGCATAGTGTCCTCAATCTCCACATTCATAGCAACCAGGTTATTCACTTTCTTATTAGCATACTGGTTCTTGCTGAAATTTGACAGTCCTTCATCCTGCTGGGATTGATGGAAAAATAACTTACATTCTGTCTTCTTTCAGTTTTCTCTAGCTTCTCCTTCCACTTCTTCCAAAGTCATGCAGGTCGTGTTGTTCCTCAGAAAGGTCAGGCCTTTTGTACTACTTCTACAAAAGTTCTTGGCTCCATGATTCAGATTTTGCTAGAATAGGAGGGGTTCAATCCATTGAGTAAGTTGTTCCCCTTTAGCTCCTCGGCTTTGATATAGGTGTCATGTGCCCTTGCTCATAAATAATGTTTCGACATATACTCCTGCACAAAACACTTAGATTTTCTTCCACTTCATCCTATTTTTCTTGACATTCTTGACCTTCTTGTGGTGTTCCTACCATAGAGATACCTTCCCAATCATATCATAAATTGTGATATGGTCTTTGTGTTACTGTAATAGTTTTAGAGCTCGAAATACTTTTACATCCCTGGTAGCTAATCTTCAACTTCCTGACCTATCTTAGTCTCTCCATCAAAATAATGTTCCTTGGTCTCCTGGAATTCTCTTTTCAGGTCTGCTTGATGTGATGTCCTCATCCTATACTTGCGTTTGAAGTACAACACATCCCAAAATTGGGCGACTAGTCAATAGTTTGGGTGCTGGAGGATGAAATAGACCCCGTTCATCTGAAGCTCATTATGGACTTCTCACTATGATGTAGTTGCTTCTGCATTTTGACATGCTTTGGATGAGGTGCTCATTGTTCTCCCAATGATGACACACCTGTTTTTGTTAGTTCCTCATGGTATCAAACACTATCTCAGGTTTTACTTGATCATTCTGCTCTTGATTCTCTCCATTACTTTTCATAACTTCTTCTTCCCCAGTTTCTTTGTCCTGAGATTCATGTTTGTACACCAAAGTTCCAACCATAGTGAGTATACACCCCTAGTTTTCAAACAATTTCTTGTTTTATTGATAGTTGTAACTGGTGATTTCAAAGGGTTCTAAAGGTGTCATTGTCCAAACTTATGCTCTGTTACCACAATGTAACATCTCCAACATGTTGTTCAGATGGGAGCAATAATTTTTTTGTTCTTTTGCTCCCCAAAATGACAACATGGTAGGAGTTGGAGTTCCATCACCTCTGATATCCTACGGCCAAATCCCCAGCATAACAATATTAGCGAGTCATTTGGTCTAGCTTGTGGAGATATGTTGCTACAGCTATTCCAGGAGCGGCTTCTACTTTTGTATCTCCAAGAGCAGCTTCTGCTTCCCCATATGCATTTAATGTTGACCCAACAAAATATAAATTTCCAGTGGTAGAGGGGGGGAGGTTGAAGAAGAAAACTCTTGAAGAAGAATTGGAGGCAATGTATGCAAATAAAAATTCATCAACAATCATTTCAGGTATTACTTCTAATACTTTTTAAATAAATTAATGTCATGAAGTGTATGCTTTTTTAGTGTGATATCAATTGATTTTTTTATTAGTCAATTATTTACTACATCTGAATTCTAAATTTGATGGTATTTTTTGTCTCATCTATAGGACACAAGGCCAAACTTTCAAACACCATCTACCTGTGGATACATCAAAGGAAATCAAGGCTATGTATTAGCAATAATGCTAGACAATAATAGTGAATTAATGAGAACCCCTGAAGCAGCCTTAAAAACGTATATGGTGGCTTCATCAACAACAAAAGAATTGAGACCAATTTGTACTGAGTCTATACCTCAAATGAGTAGCAGCGTACCTAAGACGAGCAGGTGAGAGACACATGGAATAATTTTATTTGTTGGTACCCCGCCTTTGGAGGCCACAGATGACATCACCAAGCTTTCTCATTAGACCAACATGATGCATTGGACAGGGCATCGCTCTTGGAGGGCATTCTTTGGGGTTTTGGGATGTAATTAAGTGGCTGGTTGAAACAGGCCAAAGTGCCACTTAGCATGATAAATTTGATAGAGCAGCTAACTGGAGCTCATAGGGGTTTTTGATGTAATTAAGTGGCAAACTCAGTGAACATATTAGAGTAGTTCAGACCCATTTACTGTTAAAAATTCAATTTTGTAAAGAGATTCAAATGTAATTCATGCATGATTTCTGTTTTATAACATTCTATTTATATGTTTTTTGCTCAAGAGATTCAAGAGTAATGTAGGGACATTATTTTTCTGTTTCACAACATTTTTTTTATGTCTTGGACATGTCTGCAATGTATCACCAACAATCTTACTTGGGAATCCACCTTATTAAAATGATGGTATGTCACGCATTATGAGGTATATGTACCTAGGAGGATAGAGGAAAACCTTGGAATGGCAAACATTCAGTAAGGCAGGGATGTATGGAGGCTTACTAGACTGTAATAAGATGACCCATATCTGCATATTGTGACCAGCTAATATAATTGTGATGCAAGGTTATACTAATGTCGTGATGAAGCTTGAACATGATTTATTAGATCTGCAAATAAACCATCAGCAATAACAAAATAATGACTACACTTACATAGTAATAAATCAACCAACATTGAAGGAACATCAACCAACAGTAATAATGACCCATATCTACATATTAAGCTCAATCTCATGGGTACAGTTACACTTTCAGTCTCTGATTGTGTATATAACTCCCAACCTACAGCTCTCCCTCTCTGCCCCTCGGGCCTGAGAACCCTCTCCGGACCCCCTTTGACTAAGAAAATCATATGATTAATTGGTTTAGGCTTGAGCAGTTTTCAATATTCATTTTTGGATTTTAATTGCTTATAGAATTTTAGAATCCGACGTCAAATTTGTGCTATGGTCAAGTTGGGTTCTACATTGTGCTTAGTAGCTGGAAACTGTCATTCAATGCCTTTGCACATTTTTCATGGTTTATTCTCTATCTTTTAAATATATAAGAAGGGTTCATCTGGGACTTCTTGTTTTGGCAAAGTATTCGAATGCAAGAGACATCCAAAGAGATACCTGGTGGTTCTCTACCATGCTCTTTATATGTCATTCTCTATCATGATATTGTTGTGTAGGAAAGGGCTCGTGACAAGTAATTATCCTTTTCATCTATTGTAAAGCCTCGTCACATAACATACTTCAGTTTTTGACAAGTCAATTTCAATATGCAAAGCTTAGTTTTAGTTTAAACTCAAATTTCAAATAGGTACTGTATGTATTCCAAGCACATGCCAATATATAGAGACAATAACGATGCCAAATCAACCTCCAATGATACTTCAATACAATCAATGAGTAAAATTCAGATCTCTAATTGAATAAACCAACAGTATCAAATCCCCTCAAACTCAGATTTTTTTATGCATTGTAAATGCTGGTATATTCTAATGTGATAACAATTATCATGCAAAAATGGAGACAAAAAATGAGAAAAAAATCATCCCTAAGTTCAAGTTTTCAAGAAGGTCATCTATGTATATACCAAGTAATCATATTTATGCAAACAAATCAACCCCAAGTAGAATTGCATCTGTGTGTGTAAATGAACAGTTAAAATACCCACAAATTTCAGTCCCTTTTACATTAAATTTCTAGGGCAATGTTACAAATGTCGTGTAACTAAAACACCATAAATTTGTTGTCAAATTCAACACTATTTAGTGTACTATCAACAGTTAAGCTCAGAATGAAAATCTGATTATGCCTCGGATATCAAACCAACAAACATCCTTAAGTGTGATATATTCAAAGTAACATTTGAAGATCAATCGAATGCACTTGGAACCAGTTGTATATGACCGAGTAAAAATTGAATTTTGAATTGGATTTGTGCACAGTAATCAATATAAGTTTATGGTGTGTTAATGGACAACCGATCAGCAAATGGGATCAATCAACAACTCAATAATTGATAGATGGTGTTGCAGAAATATATATTTCAAAATAATGTCTCAAAAGTCCAATGTAATGACAATAAGTGACCAACATTAGGAAGGTAGGCTGTTCCAGTGTTAATACCTTAAACACATGGATATTTTAAGTGATCGACATTATATATGCACTTGTTGTAGCTTGATAAGCCTTTACATGAGATGCGCGCTGAATCTGCCGAATCCACATCTCAAATATCATCCTAGTCTAGCTTTTCAAAGATTTTAAGCCAAACTGATGCATCCAAAAATGGGAATTTTACACCCTTCTAATGCAGCCATACAGAACAAGGCTGTACATTTTCATGGCAGTTGTCTACCATTGGCTATGATATGCTAGTTAGTTGATTGCTTACTGACCAATTTTATATGCTGAAGTTATAGTGAGTATTTTGGCCTTTGGATCCTGCATTTTCTGCTAGAATAGAAACATCCAACATAAACACTTGTTAGAGAAGTCATAGATGCCTCACTGTTGATAACATGAGAGGGATCATTCCCATGTTTCAAATGAATATGCAATCTTTCATCTTTCACCTAAACTTGATAAAATCTTTGAGAGTTGAATGACAAACGTCTGGATAGCTGTCCCATCTCTGTTTGCTAATCTTATCAGAGAGACAGACATAGGTAGGATATAGTGGCTTGCCAATTCTGTGGTTCTGATAATCTCTAAATTGTAATTTTGTAATGCATGTTTAATATATTGTATTGTGAAGTTTATTTTTGGAAACCATTGGAGTACGGTCTTGTGTGATAGAAATGAATTTGGCAAGTTTGGTGGACTAGATTCTGGTGTTTTGGATCAAAGAAGCAAATACAACTCATTGTACCAGTTTCACATATTCTAGGAGGTTGATGGACTAGATTCTAATGTTTTGGATCAAAGAAGCAAATACAACGCATTGTGCCAACTTCACATATTCGAGAACGAATTGTCTTAGGAAATGAAGCTCAACTAGTTAATGGTGCCCATCCACCTGTAACATTGACATTAGTGGCACCTCCCTCTTCACTAGCTTCATTTCTAAATTCAAGCAATTCTAGAAGCATAAATCTGGAGTGGATGTAATGGCAAACAAAGCCATCAGCCTTCATGAAGGAACACTAAAGGTCGCAAACCAAAATGAAGCTGAACTCCTCAAGTATTCTCCCATTCTATGATTCCTGGATCCGTGGTCTCAAGAGTTCCAAAATGCCCCAAGTTGAAGAAAAATTGTACTCCCTTGGGAACCCTGAAGAAAATTACAGTTTCCAACGATAATAAATAATCAAAAGGTCTTCTGCTATCTCTGTGTTTATATGCTTCTATGACAGCTGGTCCATAGCCATTCCTGTAGTAGCATCCCTAAACAAACATTGATTGTGGACAGGATACAATCAGGGATTATTACATCGACAGTCTAAGTTTTATTTGGCTGCAAGTATTCAAAGTGGACGAATGGAGTGTTGTAGCTTACTTGGGATGTAAATTTTCTTTCCCAGAAATTCATTTGCAGCCTTTACATAAATCATTTGATGTGTCTTGATCCATTATGATGAAGGAGCATTCAACCCTTTTGGAACAAATTTGCATGTCTTTATTTCCATTTTTGGATGACACTCCATAATGAGGGTTTGTTGCACAAATTGGGATGGTTTAGAGTTGGACCATTGGATCATGTGATATTCATCAAGAGATTGAATTTAGAGTGGCAAACTCTAACCAACAACATGCTATCTTTTTGGATGAGGATTCTAGTACAAGGACAAGTTTAGTATCATGATTGTCATATTCAGAGGGATGTATGCAACATGCTGGTGCATTTGAAAAGTATAGCACAGGTTTGGATCTGCAAACTATTCAAGCAATTTTTGTTCAAAATCATTTTGACAGTTCTTATAGAAGGCTAAAGGTATCTGACTTCATAAGTTTCAAATTATCATTAATTACTAAAAGTGTCCTTGGCATGACAATTACTTTTCCTCATCTTTTGAACTTTGCTTTATTGACTGAATACATGATGTTTATTAAGTGAAAGACAACAGAAGCTAGTTATATATGCATGATTTTTCTTGGAAAATCATTAAAGAAGACATGCCTTACATTGTTTAGATGCTAAATGGCACAAAGATAGTTTTCACACATGCAATTTGTTTCCTTTGACAGACCTGACCGAATTTCCTGTATGTACCGAATTGATGGCCAAAAGAAACCATTGACTTCAGAGTTGTTTGCTTAAATTTATCCTTAAAAGAAACCATTGACTTCCTTAAATGATTAGAAATTGAAATACATAAATGATCACAGAGAATAAGAAAACATTCAACAAAGATAGAGAGACATCACCAACAATTTGACACAAAAATCATGTGAACAATCATGTTTTATTACTGGTGGATCCTTTGTAAAGTTTACACAACAGCTCCTGGGTGCAAAAATCAACCCTCAATACTTCGAAGAAAGAAGTATTTATACAATTATTTACATCTGCTCCTGTCATAAATGACTAGGATATTATGGAGAAAATATCTAACTAATTAAATCTCAAATTACAAATATAGGAATTATGTTGATTTGTTCGGATCCTTGGTGCTGATTTTCAAATCTATATGCATGGCCATATTTCTGCCATAGACTTGCTGATATCCAACCAGATGTTTTTCTTGGCTTCTGCTAAGGTCTTTGCCATCACATTCCCTTTCTGTAGCTGCTGTAGTTGTTGACTGAGTCTCTGAGATTTATGCATTTCTGTATGATAGCTGGTCTGGAACATAGACTTCAGTGCTTGAAGGTTTTTAACTTCCTCTTGTAGTTTTCTGATCTCCTGTCAGAAGGACTGCCTCCAGAGGGATAATGACCATCTGCACACTCTGTTCTTTCTCCTTTATGATAGGCTACACTTCCATTTGGCATGTAAGGATACACAAGAAGTCTCACTATGTGAGTCATGAAAAATCCATATAACTGTAACAAGTTCCTATGTACAACCAAACTAATCATTTCTATCTCTGTTTGAAATTGAACTGCACCACCAGCAACACTAATGTTTTTCAATATTTTCATAGCTACCAGAAACAAAAAAACATTATTTGTAAATGTAAAAAAATAAACAATATACAAAACAACGTACTTAAATTTGAAAAAATAAACACAAAGTAGAAACAAAAAAACATTATTTGTAAATGTAAAAAAAAAAACAATATACAAAACAACGTAATTAAATTTGAAAAAATAAACACAAAGTAGAAACAAAAAAACAATTCACACCTATTTCTCTTCATAGTGCATGTGCGTGGCCTTTTTGTTTTGGCGATAGATTGTGAATAGAATGAAGGGTGATGATATTTCGATTTCTTATCCTTTGTTTTATTTGGGGTGAGAAAGGTCCGTTTGCGACCCCTGCGTTGTGTATTTGCATTCTGGATCTTTCCATGATTTACAACAGTATTGTCCTCCCCATCTCTGTCACTTTCTTCATTTAGCACATTTTGGAGATTTTCTTTTGGAGTCTTTTGGACATTTTTGGACATTGGTGGGCCTAAAGGAACACTATCGGGTGTCCTGTCAAATATTGGTGAGCCTAAAGGAACACTATCGGGTGTCTTGTCAAATATTGGTGGGCCTAAAAGAACAGATTCGAGCATCCTGTCAAATATTGGCGGGACTAAAGGAACACTATCCGGTGTCCTATCAAATATAGACCTAGAAGATTTCCTATCAGGCACAGTTCCTTCTGGCCACAGTTCCAGCTGGCCACAGTTCCTGTCAGGCAAAGTTCCTGCTAGGCACAGTTCCTGTTGGGAAAAGTTCCTAACAGGCACAGTTCCTATTGGGCAAAGCTCCTGTCAGGCACAGTTCTTGTTGGGCAAAGTTCATGTCAGGCACAGTTCCTGTTGGGAAAATTCCTAACAGGCACAGTTCATGTTGGGAAAAGTTCCTATCAGACACAGTTCCTATTGGGCAAAGTTCCTAACAGGCAGAGTTCCTATTGGGCAAAGTTCCTGTGAGGCACAGTTCCTGCTGGGCACAGTTCCTATCATGCACAGTTCCTGTTGGGAAAAGTTCATGTCAGGCACAAATGTTGTTGGGCAAAGTTCCTAACAGGCACAGTTCCTGTTGGGCAAAGTTCCTGTCAAGCACAGTTCCTATTGGGAAAAGTTCCTGTTAGGCACAGTTCCTGTTGGGAAAAGTTCCTAACAGGCACAGTTCCTATTGGGAAAAGTTCATGTCAAGCACAGTTCCTGCTCGGCACAGTTCCTGTCAGGCACAGTTCCTGTTGGGCACAGTTCCTGTCAGGCACAGTTTCTGTCATGCACAATTTCTGTTGAGAAAATTTCCTGTCGAGCAAAGTTCCTAACAGGCAAAGTTCTTGTTGGGCAAAGTTCCTATCAGGCACACTTCCTGTCAGGCACAGTTCCTGTTGGGAAAAGTTTTCGTCAGGAACAGTTCCTGTTAGGCAAAGTTCCTAATAGGCACAGTTCTTGTTAGGCAAAGTTCCTAACAGGCAAAGTTCCTAACAGGCACAGTTCCTGTTCGACAAAGTTCCTGTTGGGCAGAGTTCCTGTCAGGTACAGTTCCTGCTGGGCACATTTCTTGTCAGGCACAGTTCCTGTCATGCACAATTCCTATTGGGAAAAGTTCCTGTCAGGAAAAGTTCCTAACAGATAGAGTTCCTGTTAGGCAAAGTTCCTGTCAGGCATAGTTCCTTCTGGGCACAGTTCCAACTGGCCACAGTTCCTGTCAGGCACAGTTCTTGTCATGCACATTTCCTGTTGGGAAAAGTTCATATTAGGCACAGTTCCTGTTGGGAAAAGTTCCTGTCAGGCATGGTTGTTGTTGGGAAAAGTTCCTAATAGGAACAGTTCATGTTGGGCAAAGTTCCTGTCAGGCACAGTTCCTGTTGGGAAAAGTTCCCAACAGGAACAGTTCCTATTGGGCAAAGTTCCTAATAGGAAAAGGTCCTATCAGTCACAGTTCCTGTTGGGCAAAGTTCCTAACAGACAAAATTCCTGTCAGGCACAGTTCCTGTTGGACAAAGTTCCTAATGGGCACAGTTCCTGTTGGGCAAAGTTCCTGTGACGCAGTTCCTGTTGGGCAAATTTCTTGTTTCTGCCTCTTCTAGAATGAAGCCCTAAATAGGTGACCTAGGGAAAAAGGTCATATCTATGGCTAGGAAGATCCAAATGGAATTCCGTAAGAAGTGACGAACTCTAAGATTGCGAGGAAGGGGAGATGGTTCCTCAAGAATGCATTGATCTAGAACAAACAAGGGTATCCATAAGGAACATCTTGGGTCCTGAAAATAGTATCAAAAGCACTTTCTCTCGAGAAGGGATAAGGATTTGTGGCCTTTGAGTTGGGCCTCACAAGCATGTCTCAAACTGAAGCAAGGACCTGAGAATTGCACCCCCAAGTAGGTATAGGTGTTGGTGATCTCAATCTTCTCCCCTCAAAAGAAGAAATGGTGGTCCATAAGTACCTTTGTCAACCTACTGAAGATCATTACCTTGGTTTTACCTAAGTTGACCATCAACTGTCGAAGGTCACAAAAAGTGCCAAACCATCTAGTTGTCTCTAAAGACTCTCCAAGGATGAGGCCAAGAGAACCACATAATTCGCAAAGAGAAAGATAGATATCAAGAACTAGTGGAGGATGCACCTAGTGTCATCATATTACCCCACCGACTAATTAATAGTATAGCTCTTTTAATATTTACCTATATTGAAGCCTATTATACAAGTCTTAACCTAGACTACATTAGGAGATATATTACATGTGATGATGGTGTAATAGGTTGTTTTGTCCTTTTTCTGTTAGAGATAGTGGTATCTCGGGATGTCCTCCATGATTCAGATGCCTTGCATGGAGGTACATTTGCAGTACAGGCATTAGGATGGAGTAGAGGATGAGATGCACTCTACTCGGTGGCATGAATCCAGTAGTGGATACATGCGAACCTTTCGGAGTGACTTGCCTCATGCATGCGAAGTTTTGCATGCACAGTAGTTAATTAAAAAGCATGCAAAAGTGAGATTTTTGCATGTACTCACTTTAGGGTTTTGGCAACCCTAATCGTACGGTGACTTATTATAAGGAGGCAGGAGATCACCGACAGAGGTTACTCAGTAGACTTATCAAAGAGAGATCAGTTGGAGTGAGAGGAGTGCATAGTGCATGCAGATGACGACTTTCTGAGAGAGAGAGAGAGAGGAGCTTCTGCAGTAGGGAGAGTGAGGGGATCTGAGTTGGATTAGACCTCACTTGATCAGAGGCACTTATCTGCTAGAGACTGTGAGCTGAGAGAGCTTAACAATGTGGTTTCTACAGAGTTCAGAGAAAGGGCGACTTGGTGCAGAGGGGGGGCGCACTTCCTGGAGAGAGGAGGACGTTTTGGATCAAAATTGAGGCCTGAGCAGTTGAGATCAGCAGAGTAGGTCTTCTTCATTGTTTGAAGAATATCTGTGACGATCAGAGCTTAGATCGAATGAGATCTGAGCTAGGGCATTTTTTCGACAATTGAGGGAGCGCGCACTTTTCCATGCAGAGCAGCAGGGGCGCATTCTACATTGACCAGTAGCAGGCTTTCATCCTAGACAGAGTAGATCAGGGCTGTGGAGTATAGAGTGAGGAGGTATATCCTGAGACAATCTGAGGTAGATCTTCAAAAGTATCAGATCCGAACTAACAACAGGGAGCACATTTCCCAAGAGCAGCAGTTGCAGCTGCTGTAGATCTCGGGTTACATAACCCGTCAGGTTAGGTCATGGTATTATGAAGAGTTGTATGTACCTTTCTTATTCTTACTTTGCTCTAGGATCAAGAAAGAAGAATGCCCCCATGGTTTTCCCCATTGGGGTTTCCAAGGTATATTGTGAGTTCATCTGTGTGTTTGCTATTTTTATTGGTTGAAGTGTTAAGAGATCTGGCAGTATTTTTGTCTTAAGTCTTTATTGCATTATTGGCTTATAGAGACTCAAATCATTGAGATCTCAGGGTGTCCAAAGGGAGTAGTGACCTATGGATAATATTAACATTTTAGTAACTAAATTCAATAAATTGTGATATTTATTTTCCTTTTCGATGATTCCACTATACAAGAGAGAGAGCAATATCAAGTTTAGGTTGGTTAACTTAGTTCTTTTTTAGGAACTCAATTTTATTTTTTAGGAGTTTCAATAGATTTGTTTTTGGGTAGAAATTTGGTGCCATCTAGCTTAACAAGAAATGATAAAGCTCCAACTTTACAAGCCATAATGCCTCTCTATACTTATTATATGCATTACACCTATGCCTATAGTGTGATATTAGTTGTCTTAGTGGAATAAAAAAGAGAATGATCTATGATGTATAAATCAAACAAACAAGTGCATTGGCATTAGTGCCAATGATTGCATTATGGCGAGAGGAAGGGACATTTGGGATATGTGGTAGCCAACATATAGAAGGGATCTAGGAAAGACCTTTGGGCAACATGGAGGTCTAAATGAAAAGGTGGTTGCTAATGAAAGTTGACATTAAGATATTGTATTAGCCAAACCAATAGCTATCACTCTAAGATGTAAAATTATGGATTAAGTAATATTGTTAGTCAAAAGATAATTAGAAAATAAAGTTGCAACAACGTAACAGTAGAAGAACTACCTCATAGATGATATAAAAGGGAATCAACCCCATTGTATCAAATGAATTCATTGTAACAAACGATATATCTTTTACATGAGTCCATTTAGTCCATTTCTTATCATGTTCGCAAGTTGTCTTGATTGTCTAGAAGAATAACTTGGTATTAGAGCGAAAAGGTCTTGAATCTTGTGTAGCAATAGACAAAAAAATTGTAAGCCGTTGCTATCAAAGGATATCGAACTAATGTCAAATCGTAAGGGCACTTGCGCTAGTACAAAGAGAGAAACCCAACACCCATCACCGAAGTTTGAAGAGACCACCTAGTCACCACTACTAAGAGTCGCATGTTGCTTGTAATTTGTTAAGACCTATTTAATTTCTGACAGAAGAAAATTCATGTATCCATCAAACAAAAATTAGTTTATGTGTGAGAAAGGATCAGGCTTGCCATGCTCATTTTCAATAGATCTTATGTTAAAATCAAAGTGGCACAATAGAAGTTCTATTATAATTTATTATATTTGAATTCAAAATAGAGATTTTTTTAAAATTGTTATTTCCAATATTTATTTTCAACAAATGTAAGATTAGCATGGTTAAACCCCATATTCAAAATATTTTCCTAGAGAACAAGCAAAGAAACCTTTACCCCTATGCATGATTTGAACAAAGGACAATAAAAATAAATGATTCTTTTATCATTTGAGAGGCCCACACTTTGCAGACAAAGAGGGATGCAGTGGATGATAGATAGTCTATGTAGCATGGGTACGCGTACCGGGTACTTGGGTAAACGTAAGGTACATCTCCTGCCGTACCCTGTCGTACCCCATACTGGCTCCACGTACCGGAGACATCATTATAAAAAAGGGGTACTTATAGGGTAAATGTTACGGCGTACCTGTGTTTGGGTACTCTGGGGGTACGTCTGACTCAGCAAAATGCAATTCCACTAGGCAAAATATAATGACCGCTAACCAAATTTGAACTAAATTTTTGCTAACTACGTATGGAGTCTGGTTCAACACTTATGCCAAGCACTTTGCAACACTGTTCAAATTCCACTGAGTATTGTCCAAATCTGGTAGACTGATTTTGCATTGATTTACCAGGAAGGTTTTTATGGTTTTGCGTTCAGCACTCATGGAACATAATTTGACTACCAAATGTGCACATAAAAATATATACATATGTATTTAATACTAAGAAATACACTGACATCAACCCTGTATTACATTTGCAACTTTTTATCGCCTATAACAATAGTACAAATAGGTGTTTAAAATCAGATTTCAAGTGTACCTTCAGATTACAGTTTGACTATTTGTTACAACTACATGGTACAATGATTTATCAAATTTTATGTAACTTCCAGTCTTCCACTTGATATCTACTATGAGTCTATGATTTTTCAAATTTTCAATGTGAATGTTCATTGTTCAATGAATCATTGAATTTAGAATTATGAATCATGATTCATAGTTTATGAAGAAATCTGAAATATGCATGTATAATGTGACTATGACATATACAGTACCCCAAACATACCCAAGTACCCTGTTTCAAAAAGTGGCATCCCCGTACCCGTACCCGTACCTGTCCCCGTCCCTGTACCCAAGTTTCCTGGCAACTTAGTAGATAGTTGTTCAATAGTCCAAGATGCTTGTGGACCTAGAAGTTTGGCATCATACCTTTACAAGGGTTATGAGACATTGCAAGTGCAAATGGTGTCTAATGATGATGAGAAACTTGGATCATAGCCAGGAGGCTATACTTTTTGAAGGAATAGGGAGCAACTTGAAGGAGTCTTATTGGTCCAAGAACTGTTTGTCATAGAGAAGCATTTGAAGAGTATTTTCATTGATGTTTTCAATTGTGTTGTAAGCCTTAAGAGGAGGTGTTAGAGTATAAGGCTTAATTAATGTTGTTAATTAAATGATTAATTAGATAATAAAGTTGTAACAGTAGAAGAACTAAGTCGCCAATGACATAAAAGGGGATCAACCCCATTGTATCAAATGACTTCATTGTAATAACGGATATATAGTTTACATGAGTCCATTAAGCCCATTGCTTATCAGATTAGCAAGTTGTCTTCATTGTCTAGAAAACTAACTGAAGAGAATGACAACAAAATGGCAAGTAGAAAACAAAGCAAGAGGGAAGGAAATAAGGAAATCAAAAGAAATATAGATGACCTGTTGCAACTAAGACCATTTGAGGTACCAATTGACAGAGTGTATGTCTGCCCATAGAGGAGAAGAACACAGTGGAGAAAACGTGGCCGTCCCAAGATAACATGTTGCTGGAGCAGAGAAGAATCCATCAGGCTTGCAACCCAATTATTGGGGCATGGATGAAAGATTGACACGTTTGGAAAGCCACATGTTTTCTCCTGCCTTCCTCCTCACTGCACTTCAATGAAAACATGAATTTGGTTGGTAGTAAGCCCGGAAGTTCTGATAATGCCCCGTATTTTTGGCTTTTGATCAACGGGCCTTTGTAGATGGTTTTATTGTTATGAATGACCCACTTGAGAGAGCTAGCCAGTAAGCATGTAGAGATTCTCCCTTTTTGTATAACTTGGTTAGTCTTCATTGGGACAAAGTTGTATGTGTATGCCAGAGGCTGTTTGTTTATAGACTCCTTCAGTTGACAAAAAAGGCTGTGTAAATTTGGTTTTTTCTCTTTGCACTGAGGTCAGTATGTACTCTGAACACGCTCAAGGTTCGGATCTGTTCTGCTAATTGGGGCTTGGCTAGAAACAATAACATTATCTATGGCCCCTTCATTTTATAAAGCTGTAATTTTTGTATCATAATGGAAAGCAAATAATTCATACAGATAAATATCATCAAAAAAATTGCAAGGAGGAACTCAAAACTTCAAAGCCATTAACAATTGAAACAGCCAATACAATGTTGCAGAGTTCTACAGATATTCCATTTGCGTGCTTTTTCCCTCAAAAAAATTGGAGAATGGTTAATGGCTATTGCTAACTACAACAAAAGTGTGGTATATCCAGATTATAATTAAATGTTACCTATTTGAGAATATACCCAAAGTAAGTGCAACAACGTATAAAGCAGCTTCAGCTAGACTGATAAGAGAAAATAAGAGAAGATCATTTTATTGATGTCCAACAAATGGCCAAGAAATAGATTAATGGGACTAGAGAGTAAAACTAGTTGTCAATAGAATATGGGGTGTCTATAACACTCCTAGATGTAAACAACTAGCCAAAGATGAAAGGCACGACAATAAATTGACTAGCCAAAGATGAAAGGCTCGACAATAAATACAGAGTAAGACGGATTGATTCGTGCACAACAACTTTACACCTCTTTCTTTTCCCCCGCCAAATATGAACAAATTGTAAACAGATGTGCCACGATCATTGAAAATTCATATGCAGTCCTTGTGGAACTCCCAAACCCACAGTGCATGGAATTGCATTTCAGCCCTGAGCTGCGGCATCTCAAAATCTAAATCTAGACAAAGATTTTCAACTCCGTGCTAAAGAAAATGGTGAAAATCACATCCGGACCTTGAAACAAAGCAAAGGTGGAGGCAATGGATAAAAAATGCGAGAGAATCAAGGTAATATTCAGTTCTGCCTTGGAACTAACCGCAGGGTGATGCTTGGGTTCTAATTAGCCCATGGGCGAAGTAACTTGACTGTCCGGAATCGACTCATAACCGTCAATCAAAACCCTCTATATACAATAGAAACGAAATATTCTGCCATAACGAGTCCATGCATTGTATGTTTAGGATAACAAACAAAGTCTTCAGTTATCGCAGCCAACATTTACAATGAATTGACCCTGAAAATCATATAAAGGGGCAAATTTTGAATGAACTCACCTGGACTGCTTTGAACGCCCTTAAATGTCCCAGTCGGGATCGTTAAACAAATCTGTCTCCTCGATGAACTCTGACCTGAAGAAATTTATCACTATCCTGCCATGAAGCCTGCAAATTCTTCAAACCCTAGCCTGCTAAGGCCGAGGATTGCAATTTTGTTACCTTCCTGTTCCTTTCAGAAAACAAATCTATACCTGGATCGAGTTGAATGCATGTGGAATGGCTAGCCGCTTTTGCTACTTGTTACTTGATGGTGTGTATTCTGATTGTGTGTGGGTCCGACTTGGCGTGTGGCAGGAGTTTTCCGGTCAATTGCTGGTGGGATGTTTTCCGGTAGACGGGAACTAAACGGGGCAGAGTCAACGGCGTGGGCGGCAACGGCGGTGGGGCAACGGGGTTGAAACGCAACGGGGGTTGGGGCGTTTGGCGACGGGACGGGGCGATTTGAGTGCCCCATATCCCACGCCGAAGATATTTAGTGTGAATATAATATATTTCCCACGAGTCACGACTTGCCGAAAATACAATGTCGGTCAGAGCTGCACCTCTAGTTTTACATTATTCATTTTTTTTCCTGTCATTTCAACAATGTTCCGTATAGTTTGGTGCAGTTTTAGGTTATCCCAACATTCGATATTCCTTTCCTTGCACCGAGAACTTCTTCACCATCACGAATCTTTGCCAGAAATAACGAAGCTGTCCTGTGAAGATTGGAAAATTTGGCCTAGATTCTGAAATTTTCTGAGCCTTTCTGGTAAAGGATGGATGCCTCTACTTCAATTTTGGAAGTTTCATGCATTTCAGAGATTTTGCTCAAGATCGGAAGTTTTGTCGCCAGTTTTTGAAGTCTTCACCACATTCACTCTCAAGATCAGAAATTATCGCATATATCTTGAAGTTTTTGGCGCGTTTGTGGTCGTGTATGGCCGTTTTTGCATACTTCCGATGTCAGATGCATTTCGGAGGTCCTAACTACGGTATACTTAGAAAACAGCTCAAAAGTTGAATCAGGCCATCTGTATCTTGTTACCGTGCTTGATTTTGTGGATTTTTGGTAATTTGTAATAATTCTTAGAGCTTCTGTTCGATTTTGGAGGAAGAAAAAATGCAGCGCGGGGCGAGGGTTTCGGTGGGAATAAATGAATGCGTTTAAGCAAGAGAATAGGTGAGGTAGAAGGGTTTGTAATCAGATGGTAAAGTACTTGACAATGGACGAATGAGTAGACGAGAGGTGGAAGAAGGGTTTGTTAGATGGTGAACTACTTGAGCATACTGTTTCTTTTCTTTTGTACGGCTTTACTACTGCTTCTTCCCTTATTCTTGCCGCCTCTGCCGCCTCCACCGCTGATGCTGTTGCTGATACCAATCGCCATATTCATCATGGTCCTCTTTTTGTCCCTCCTGCCTTAGCAGATCATCACCATACTTTCTTTCAGTTTTTAATTTTAGAACAGGTATGTAAAGGACATTTACTCACTGTCATACACCTTCTTACACTGTCTTTGTTTAAGTTCAAGCTAAGTATTTTTTAGAAATGTTTGAAGACAATTCAAAATAACGTACTGGTTTTATGGAATTTAAGATTAATTACTGGATTTTAGTCTCTGAATCTCTGAATCGCTATTACTACATACACATCTCAGCTATTACATCTTTATTTTTGGTTCTTCTCTTAATATTGCTGCCTCTGAAATATCAGAATTCAATATTGCTAATACCCATCACTATATTCATGATGCTCCTCTTGTTGACCCTCCTGCCTTCCAGATAACCGCAGTTTTTTATTTTAAAACCATGCATTGCGATACACCTTTAATGCCTTTGTTTAAGGCCGAACTATCTATTTCTTAGAGATAAATACCGCAGGAAACGTATTGATTTTATGGAATTTCAGAGTAATTAGTAGTTTTTTTTAACCTCTTGATCGCTATTGCTACAGTACAGATCCCACATATTTATCATCGCTCATGTAAACAACTACTTTGCCTAGAATATATATTTTAATAAGATACGTTATTTGGCAATGTTCTCAATTGTTAATAGTTATTGTTATAAGACAGAAGCTATAGTGAACCTCTTTGCCTAAAGAACCCTCATTTTCGGAATCTCTGATTGGTGTTGGAGAGGAAGAGAAGGGAGGGTTTTTTAGGGTTTGTTAAAGATGGCCGAGCCTAGCTCTCTCATGGCCGCTAGTTGGCCGTCGCTGTTAGGCACTGTGGAGATACTGCTGCATTAACAGCTGACGTTGCGACGTGGAGGACTCCATTTCTCGTAATCAGCGCCATCAGTGTTGGGCTTTGGGACTTGTTTTGAAGGTAGGTTATACCCCTGCTCAGGTTTTTACCATTTTTTACTGTCCCTGCTTTCCTCTGTTGGTTTTTACTGGGATTCCACTTCCCTACGATGGCAACCTACGATGAACAGTTGGACTATTCCTTTGACCTGTCGGATGAGATGCCGATCTGGACACAGACACCTGGCGCGGGTGGATTGATGTGGCGAGCACTGCTGGGAGTGGGCAGGTTGGGTTTTCATCTGGAGAGACCTGATTGGAAACTGGTTTTTCACCGTCAAATTTCTTGGCACTCTCCCCTGGTCTCTTGCCGTTAACCGATCCATCCCCTCGTTTCTCAACGGCATCCCCTCTGAAGGAGACGGTGGCACCCCTTTGGTCCTCTGAACAGGTGATTCATGCCATTGAATGCTCGGCGACTGTGGGAAGAGGCACTGTTTCTGCAAGCGATAACAATATTGGACCGGGTAAATCAAACCATTTTTCATCAAATACCCTTCCTGGTCTGATTGTTGAAGGGCCATAGGAAGAAACTAGTATAGGGTTTCTGGGGGTTCACGAACAACGTGGTTTTGCCAGTCCTTGTGTGGGCTTGGGTACCAGGTCCGATGACTGGGGAGGGCGTTCCTCTGATGATTCAACCCATCCGACGAAACGTGGCAGGAAACGATGGTTGAAGTTGAGCCGGACAAAATACAATTATGCCTTAGGTGAAGATATTGAGTGGCATCAACTGGTCAAGATGACCAGTATTACTTTGGTTGGTAAGGCGTTGGGAAGGTCGTTCTCTTTGCGTACCATTGAAACTTGGGTGGCTGAACAATAGGTTTCCCAGCTGGACTATACCCCTGAGGTTGTTGAATTAACTTGAAACTGGTTTGCTTTAAATTTTCAAAGTGAAGAACAAGCTAAATTGGTTCTAAATTCAAACTGGAGTTGGGATCATTGTCCGGTTATGATCAAACCCTAGCATCCGATGTTTGATGCTAGCCGTGAACGGATGGATTTGGTCCCTATCTGGGTTCGGTTACCTGGATTACCTCTTCATTACTGGTCGGTGAGGCACTTCAAAGGTATTGGGAACCTGATTGGCAATTATCTAGATGGAGATTACAGTTTCCTACATACCCGTCAGTGGAAGGTAGCACGTATCTTAGTTAATTTAAATATCAGGGATGGCTTAGCACCGGAAGTCACACTTAGCTGGGGGCCTTATACATATGTTCAGAAACTTGATTATGAAAATGTTCCCTTTAGGTGCCGTTGGCGCCATGCCTATGGACACCCGGTTGCAGACTGTAAGCTACCCTTACGGCGGAGAAATGGTGGTGGTCTCAAAAATTCCATAGCTAAGGAGGTTCCTCCTCCTGTCGGCCATACTCCAACAGTTTCCCTTCAAAATGTGGCGATTGAAGCTGAATTAGAGAATGGACCATCTCGGACGGTGGAGACTCCTCCTTCTGTTGGTCTTGCAACTACTGAACCCTATCCTATTGCGGAGGTCGTAGCTGGCTTGGAAAAGGGACCGTTAAGGGCTGTGACACATGAGGAAGGAACGACACTGGAATCAGTCCCTACTGGGATTTCACCTCCGGCTCCTTTCTTGGCCTCAAGGACTACGGCTGCGGGTATTCCTCATTCCATAAACCCCCTCTCCTTTCATTTTGTTTTAAATAATTTTTCTTTGGACAAAACGGATTGGTTGGATGCACTCAAAAATTTGAATATCTCCTCCCTTATTGACCCGGTGGAAAACTCCTGTTTTGAACTTGAACCTACATGCACTTTGTTAAACCCTTCGAATCCAGGAGTGATGCTTATTGACCTACCCCCTGATCCTGATCCCTCCCCCGAAGAGGTTCGTTCTTCTTCTTCCCCTACCAACTCTTCGGATTCCGGATATTTCTTACAGTCTCTTACCAAGATTTCCCCTGGGGGGCTGGGTGCTTGGGTGTGTAAACCGAGTAAAGGCCATGGAAGGAAATCTCATTTATCCAAGGCACAGTCTAAGGACAAGATGGATCTGCTGGAAGGTAAACATGTGACTATTGATCGGGCGCTTAGAGTGGTGTGTGCCCAGAAGAGGGGACGCTAATGAAGGTTATGTCTTTTAACTGCTGGGGTTTGGATGGTCCCCATAAGAGATCAACATTGCGTAGAGTGGTATCTCTTGAACACCCGGATATCATTCTACTACAAGAAACTTTGGGTGAAGGTGTGGTGATTAAGTCCTTGTTAGAAAGTTGGTTCAGTGGTTGGTCTTTTGTTACTTTGGATGCCCGTGGTCTGTCTGGTGGTCTGGCTATTAGCTGGAATACACGAATGGTGAAGTTTCATAACCTTTGGGGGATGGAATCCATCCTGGGATTGTCCTGTTCGACTCTTGATTTTGGTGATTTATTCACTGTGGTAAATGTTTATGGTCCTTATTTGAACCGTATCCCCTTCTGGGATACTCTTCTCTCTAACCCGCTATTACAGGAAGGAAACCTCCTGTTAGGGGGTGATTTTAATTTCTCTCTAGGCCCAGCAGAAGTATGGGGAAACAGAGCTCGTTCTGACCCTTTGGCTGATTATTTCACTCAAAAGTTGGTTATCCAAAATTTGATAGACATTGAGCCTACACTCCTTAAGCCTACTTGGAGGAATAACAGAACTGGAGAAAACCAGGCCGAGAAGCGGCTGGATAGATTTTTGGTTTGTGATTCTTTTGTGGATAGGAATTTCCTCATGAGGAAGTGGGTGGGTTTTGGTGGATCATCTGATCATTTCCCTATTTTTCTTGAACTCCGCTTGGGACCGATTAAACCTGATGGGCCTCTTAAATTCAATAAAATTTGGTTAAAAGATGAGTCCTTTACTAACCTGGTTGGTTCTCTCTAGGTTCCTTTTAATCCTAGGGCTGCTCTCTCTGCCTCACATCAGTTTTTTGCTAATATCAAAAGGATTAAAGGACCGGTTAAGGCGTGGGCTCATGATAAGAGAGGAAGAGATGACAGGGAACTGAAACTGATTGAACTGGATCTAAGGTCTATTTATGATTTCGGGACTGGGGGTCTGGGGTTTGTGGAGAAAAGGCTCACCTTGTCTCATTGGAAGGCAGGAGGAACTCTCTATTGTTGGAAAAAGAGGAAATGTGGCGATTGAAAAGAAGGGCGATATGGCTTGCAGCAGGCGATGAGAATACAAAATTTTTTCATGCATATGCGAAAGGAAGAAAGGCGTCCAACACCATATGGAGCCTTGAGGACTCGATGCGGGAAACTCAGACTTCCTTTGATGGAATGGCTAGGGTGGGGTAAATCATTTCCAGACTCTTTTCAAAGCCCCTGCACAGGTTACTGTTGCTGGAATTGTTAGGATGGCTCAACTTTTTTCTCCGTTTGTTGAAGAGGAAGACAATCAGTCCTTGTTGGCAATTGTCACGGAAGAGGAATTGGAGGGGGTCCTTCAGAGCTTTCAGAAGGATAAAAGTCTGGGTCCGGACGGCTGGACTATTGAATTTCTCTTGGCACTTCTTGAACTTATTGGAAACGACCTTTTACAGATGGTCTAAGATACAAGAATCTCTGGGCGTATTCCAGCTGCCCTAAATTCTACCTTTATTTCCTTTATCCCTAAGACAGATAATTCTTCCTCTCTTGGTGACTTCAGACCCATCTCACTGTGCAACTATGTGTATAAGGTAGTATCCAAAATTATTGCCAAGTGGTTGAAAGTCATTCTGTCCAAACATATCTCTGTGAAACAATTTGGGTTCCTAGAAGGTCGACAAATTCATGAGGGTATTGGTGTGGCTCAGGAGGGCATTCATAGTATGAAATCAAGGAAAATCAAAGGAGCCATTATCAAGATTGATTTGTCAAAAGCATATGACAAGGTGAGTTCGTTATACATTCATTTGCTTCTTACTCATCTGGGCTTTGCTGTGGATTTCATTAGGTGGATAATGAGTTGTATCTCTACGGTCTCATTTGCAGTACTCATAATGGGGCAGCCTCTCCTTTCTTTCACTCGGAAAGAGGTCTTGGTCAAGGATGTCCATTTTCACCCTTTCTTTTCCTGTTGGTAGCAGAAGGTTTAAGTAAGGCCCTGAAAAAATCTTGTAGGGATGGCATACTCTAGGGTATTCAGGTGGCTCCGGATCTTTTCATCACACATTTGCTTTTTGTGGATGATATTCTCATTTTCTGCTTAGGCTTGCAAGGTGATATAGAAACTCTTCAAGGTATCTTTCAACTTTTTTCAACAACTACTGGTATGGAGATAAATGAAAAGAAATCTACCCTGACGGTCCTTTTGTTAAGTGATAATGAGATTGTGGCCATTAGAAGGATTTTTCCTTATACCCTAATGGTTCTTGAGGCTAGCTTTAGCTACCTTGGGTTCCAATTAAAACCAAATCCATATACCAAACAGGACTGGAACTGGATTATTGAGAAAATCCACAAAAGGTTGAAGGTGTGGAGCCACAAATGGCTTTCGAGAGTAGGTAGGTTGGTCCTGGTGAAATCTGTTCTTGAGGCCATTCCTGTATATTGGATGTCCCTTTCTTGGATCCCCAAAGGAACTTTGGAGAAAGCTCGGAAAATCTTCTTTCGCTTCCTCTGGAGCAGCAAAGGAGATTTTGTTTCCCCATGGGTTCGATGGTAGAGAATTGCAATCCCCAAGGCTTTGGGAGGGTGGGGACTGAAAAACATTCACCTTTTCTCCAAAGCTCTTGCAACCAAAGGAGCTTGGATAATTTTAAAGACCGACAGTCTATGGACACGAGTTGTCATACACAAATACATTGCCCCTGCAACAGTCATGGATTGGGTTTGGAACCCGGTTAAGTCACACCGAGGTGGATCTGTCATTTGGAAAGCTGTTGCAGATTCTTTCTATGTTGTTGGTGACCTGTTGGCCTCGAACATCGGGAATGGACATTCTCTTCGGGTGGGGGAAGACCCTTGGTTTGGGAGTGAAGGAAGACACATTCTATCAGATGGACTGATTGCATCTCTTCGAGACATGGGTGTCATGTATCTATCTCATCTTGCTACTCGAGCATTGGATCATCCATGGACTCAATCGTGGATTGATGTCAACACTTTGGATTTAACGGTGGATGAATAGGATGAATTAAGGATTTATTACAGAGAATTCATTCAATCTCAAATTCTCATCCGTGATAGGGAAGACTGCTTGGTCTGGGAAGGGGCTCCGAATGGCATTTTTTCTCCGAAGAATGGATATATTAGTTTAAGTCATTTTATCAACCCCCGTGATCTGGTTTGGTGGTGGAAGCTAATCTGGAAATTAAACTGCCCTATGAAACAAAGATTATTTATGTGGAATGTTCTCGAAAATTCAATTCCTACGTGGGATTTTTACAGAGAAAGAACCGGGTAGGACCGGGGTGGTGTATTTTATGCAAAGCAGCTAATGAAACCTGTCATCACTTATTTCTACAATGTCCATATACAGTGCAAGTATGGGCAGAATGCTCCCAGATTTCAAATGTTCAGTATAATTGGGAGGGTGACACGCTGTTACAGGCATGGACTCTGTGGTGCAATGATCCAATTGGAAAAAATTGTAAAGCTCTACCCTTGATGGTTGCTTGGGGGATATGGCTAGCTCGGAACAACCTGATTTTCTCTGATAAACCGTGTACACCTGCTATCTCTACCATACTCATTTTTGGGTTCCTAACTGCTTATCCTCAACGTATTAGAGTTTCCAATTAGAGATTTGTTATGGAATTAGACATTGATCGTTCCATCCATTGGGGATTCTATGATGGCTCAGCTCAGGAAAATGTTTGTGGGGGAGGGGCTATTTTACATCTCACGTTATCCCACTACTTTCACCTTTTCTGGGGTCTGGGGGAGGGTGGAAATAACTATGCTGAACTCATGAGTTTCAAACTGCTCCTTATGTTCACCATTGAGACTGGTTGTCAAAGCATCAATGTTTTTGGAGACTCAATGAATGTTACTAACTAGTCACTTGGTATTCAACAATGCAGAGATCTTAGACTTGCAAATATTCTACAGGACATTCAAGAACTACAACATTCATTCTTATACTTTTCTTGCAGACATATTTATAGGGAGAATAACAAGGAGGCAGATGAGGCTTCTAAAGCTGGCAGGGTCCTGGCAATGGGGGTGTGGAAGATAAAGGAATACCGTGAAGGGACACTCTATGAGTACTATCATAGGCCTTTTGTTGATGAATTGGATATACAAGAATAGCAGGACTGAGAACTTAAAATTTTGAGAAAACTATCAATCTTCCTCTTGTGTAGACAATATGGAGACTTCTATTTACAGTTCTATAAGTTTTACTTGATGTATTAGGAGGCTCAGAGAGCCCCCATAAATATTATTTTTGCTTCTTTTTTGGTTTTTAAAAATGGTGATGATTGAAAACACCAGACTGATGTAACGAAGACACTACTTTTTACAGTACTGACACTTTTTAAGTGGGTATCCGCATGCATACTTGCATATATGGAATGTAATTTTGTTCACCTCTGCTAAAATAAAATTACGTTTTTTTTCTTGGAAAAAAAAAGAAAGAAGCTATAGAAATATGATATCTTTGTTCAAAATTGTAATAGAAAAAAAAAACATTTGTTACAAAATTATTTAGCCATAGTACTTCAAGTTTTCTGCAATGAATAATATGATCAAACTTAAATTTTTATCATAATTGGATTTAAATTTTTATCATAATTGGATATATTATGTAAAATTTGCTTCTTTTAAATTAATTTGTTAAACTATATTCTTGTAAAGTTTCCATAAATAATTATTGTATCCAATGTGTGTCTAACTAAATCAAAACTATTTTCTATACAAATATATTATTTTGTAATAAAAAAACAAGATCTAAACTTTTTAATTATCCTCTAGTCATCAAAGTATCAAACCTGAAAATAATGACAAAAGAAAGCTTTACTAATTAGAAATCTCTTTATTTACCTGCTTATTATTCATATAATTTGATGTAAAAACACCCTATTAAAAGAAAGAGATAGACATTTTGCTATTACATTAAACAAATTGGTTATTGACTTTGGCACTTAACCTATCCCAATCATACTTTATTTTTGGGATATTTATAACATGCTATATTGGATTGAATTGAAATGAAATTAACTTTATATTATGTTACTGTTTTAAATTTTTAATGTTTTTTTTTTTAAAGGTGGTTCGCCATTTGTTAGAGGGTTGGTCCACCTGGGGAAATGGTCACCACCTACTATTCTAAAGAATCAAGGTGGCACGAATTACAATCATTACAATATGGGCTCAACAAGAGCAATATGTCACTTACAAGAATTGAACCTGGGTGGGGAGGGTAACAAACATTCCTCCCAACCACCAAAGCTACAACCAATGGACAATTTAAATTTTTAATGTTATTCATGTGATATTTATAATAATAATTTAATTTTTAAACCATGATCTAACTAAATATTGAATAATCAGAACTAATTCTGAATTGGTGTATATAATTTTTGTGATATAAAAAATCTATCATCAAACTCTACACAAATTTTTAAAAATAAACTTAATAATTAAAAATATTTATTAACATTGAATTATTTACATATAATATAGTATAGCATAGCAAAGCGGAATATGTGTATGCCCCTTAAATGAGTAAAGGCATACACATTTGAAAGATGTCACTTGAATTAGCGTTGATGGTCGGTAGATCTTGCTCTATAACGTCTAAGGATGAACGTAACCCCGAAGCATGCATGCCCGCTGAGCCTAATTAACTATCAGCAAATTAGAGAGTAGTAAGGGTTATTATTATCACTAGCACACCTGTATAATGGTCAATAATTAGTCAGAATATTGGAACAAAAGCAAAATCCATATGAACGATAAACACAAAAAGACAACCACTCCAGGAATGTGCAACCATAGCCACCACTCTCCCACTCATTATAATTATAAGTGTGAGCAGGTCTAGAATTTCACATATCTTATGTTTATCAATTGAAAATTTTGTGACGGTTTTCAGTTTTTAAGGCCCATCATTTTACATTTTCTTTAAATCTATATGTGTCAATGTGCGTGTTTCTTTTCATTTTTTCAGGCTTGTCATTTTTATAGCCCTAACACAAATACGTTGACATCTAGGGAATTACTCTTTTGCAAAGCATATTACCTTGAATCTTGAAGGGAAATTTGACTCTATCCGAGGCCGTATATTATTAATTGTTGGATCAAATCCCCCAATTAACTACATCAATGGGATCTAAACTAGTTGATCTCTCAATCGTTGGATAACAGCTTCCCCTCCAGCAGCAAGCCGACGAGAATAATCCTATAGAATGATGCGCTCATCATTCTTATATAGTTGTATCGGTGAAAGAAACCACTAAGTTCAATGTCATGTGTATATGTGAAGCCATTAGGTTCAATCTCTAAATCTCTAGTAATTTTTGACCGATCTCAAAGTGGCAGTAATTTATGGAGCAGTATAAGGGTTAACTAAAATGTCTGGACTCTCCTAAATCAGGCAAAGCAAGAATAGCTCAAATGACAATTTGGAGTGGTTAAATAGTAATTTCGGCGATTTGGATAGTTTTAAAATATGGCATTTAGTCTAGAGGCAATTAAGATTGCTAAAATTGCAGAAAAATGGAAATAACAATTTCCAGGAACAAATTTTACCAATTTTGATGAAACTTTTACTACCAGGCATTTAGTTCTCTTTTATCCTACCTAGTAATTTATCAGCAAAGTAATGTGATAAAAAAACATGGCAATATGAAGAGAGCATAAAACGCTTGCCACCTGGATGTCCCCATAGAAGTGATGGAAACCTAGCTGTCCGTGGAAAAGCACTCTTCTATGCCACCTGGCCTCAACTAGTAAGGCTTTGGTATAGGAAATAAGTAGCTAGGAACCAGTTGGGGCATTGAACCAAATCAGAATAGTTAATTTATGGCTATGTGTGGTACCAGATAATTGATTGATGTTGAACTGGGTAGATAGAGGTTAATGAACTGATCAATCATGTATGCAGCTTTACTGATTGTGAGAGAACTCATTAATTGCTCACCTTTCTTTCATTTAGGGCCCATCAGGTCTGTTGAGCCCAGGTTCAGCCCACCCATTCCAGGATGGTGTTTTTACATATAGTGATCCTCAATTTAGGTAAGAGCTTCATTGTTTAGGGGTTAAAGAGTTCCCTATTATATCGATAGTATCTCAAACGCCCACATGAATTATAAAGTATCGTGAATAGATCAAATCGAGAAGGAAGGCCGACCTTCAACCGGACGAGAAGAAGTGAAAACCTGTGAAGTGTTTCAAGATCCCAAGCTCTGTGTGAGAAGTAAAAGATTGAAGTAAAACTCATCTCTTTGTAAGTGCGGCAAAGTTACTCTGTTTTACATAGGTAATATATATAAGTATTTGGTTTTATGTATTCATTCTCAAGAATGTTGGTTTATGCATCCCGCACATCTATTTCATATTGACCTGCGTAAATGTAAACAACATTTACGGTGTGTAAATCGAATCAAGATTACCAAGTATTTCACGATGGTAAAAGCCCTAGTTTAGCTGCGCAGTAACTTCTACATATGTTTTGGTTCCTATGTTTTAGTATAAAATACATTTATACAAAGTTTGTTTAAGATTGGGTTGTGCGCAGCTAAATAGGTATTCGAAGGTAACTTGTGCGCAGTTAACCTTTTTAAAGTTAAAAGAAGTTTACAAAAGTAATTTGCATGAAGTGCGAAGCTTATGCAAAGTAAAGTATTCCACAAAGTATTTTGTGAAGTTAAGAACTTCCAAATGCTTAGGTAGTCACCGCGCAGTAAGAGGTAGAATTGCACGCAGTAAAAAGTGTGTTATCTCTCCAAGATTCTTTCCTTGACAGTGAAGGGAATGAGCATGGTAACTTAAATAGATCAATAATGTATGGGAAATAGGATCAAGTTAGATGACTTAATCAAATCTCACTTGCTCAAAACATGCATTAACACACTCAGATGGACAAGGCTTTCAACCACTGCTATTCACAGAGTTTATAAAAATTGAATGTATAGAGAAAACCTATTATATCAGCAGAAACATATACACAAAGCATATATGAATGGCCAATTGCAATAGGTAATGAAAACTTGCAATTCTAACTTATCAATACAATGATAAGATGATAGTTATCAGGCATAAGACAAGCATGAACAACATGAACATAATATTCAAGTGCAAGTACAGAAAAATAGAAGGAGGAAGTCTGAACACCAATGGAAAAAGAAGCTTATGATACTGATATGTAATGAGAAGTCTAAGATTACAAGAATGAGAAGTCTCCAAAGTCGAGCCCTGTTCTGCACTTTCGGTGGCTAGGAAAACCAAAATTCGAACCTATAAGCCACCGAAAGCTCTGCTTTTGGTTGTTAAAGGAACATTACAATACTCTCAAAATGCTTTGTTGTTGCTTGCTTCCAGCTACCGTCCTCATCTACAAATTTGAAAACATGTGGCATATCCACTTGATGATAACTAGAGAGCATAGCTCTATAGAATTTGACCACTGTATCTAAGATCTTTGATAAAGGAAGACAAAGAAGGTAAGTATCATCCTGTCTGAGTATTCTTCTCGAAACTTGGATATGGGCAATGTGCTCATTTCAAACCCTTTTCTATCCCCAAGGAATGGCATATTTGAAACCAATTTGAGTGCTAGATACGAAGTGATCCTCCTTATATAATGCTGCACAAGAGGTTAATGAAATAGATATAAGCCAAGAATGTAACAAAGAAAATTCTTCATATCCTCATCTGCCTTTGTTCGTAGCAAGTGCTGGACTCCTTCAACAACTGGAAGACCTCAGTGTGGCCATTCAGGAAACGGAATTGCCAGGTGATGTTTTGGAAGAATACACAGAACCCCAGAGCCAAGGTGCTTAAGATTGGATGCCCAGAAGCTAGGATTTCATTATTATAACATCTGCAAATATCATATGCATCCATTTGGCCTCCGATTCGTAAGCCCTAGCGACTTCTTGTGCCATAAAAACGCTCCAAAAAATTTGGGACTCTGTGTGAATAACCTTATAGGCCGTCTTCGCATTTTGAAACCTTCTGGTATCTGCAATTTCAAATGGGTGAACTCGTCACTTATCAAAACTCTATGAAGTCATCATGTTGTCGATTATGAATAACTTTCATCCTGCAAATTAAACACCTGGCAAATAGTTTAATTCGATATAAGGCACGGGCTAGGCATTGCGTGTTGAGTTGTATATTGCATGGCTTGGTTTATGTATTGACTGTTGTGGTTAGAATCATGGCTTGGTATGTTTGCGTGGCATATGGACTCGGCTTACATTGGTGGAATGACTATAACCTAAACCATGATTTGGCTCATATGTGAATTGTGAATATGAACTAGGGATTAGGCTTAGAACTTTAGATTTAGTCTAGGATAAATCCATTTAAAAGCATGCTCATTTTTTAATAAAAATCTCAAATAAAAGAAACTAGGAATACATCAAACTCAAGAATAGATTGTGCAGAGTTCAAATGAGATTTCTAACCATTTATTCGCAGGTCAAGAGGATGAAGCCAAAGGATTTTTGGGCAAAAGTAATCAATCGGGAACTTGATGAAAAACATGGAGGTTAAGACACTGGCCAAAAGACTAAAGAAAATGATAAATCAAGTGAAGAGTGATGAAAACACTCATCAAAATACCAGTGCAATTTGATCACTAACAAAGTGAAATTGCACAGCTATTTTATGCGTAGGTAATTTGTGAAGAAAAGTATTCACAAAAATAATTAAAGAGCAAGGTATTTCCTAAGTGGAGCACAGGTTCTAAAATCAAAGAAAAAGAAAGTATTTATTTACCGTGTAGGTCAAATCTTTTTGATTGCGCAGGTTTCCCTCCTCTTTTCCCTTCATTTAGTAGCAGAGCCTAGTTTACGGAAAGTAAGAATTGTATTCACAAAAGGGAAAAGTGATTAAGAATGGCTTCCACTTCAGGTAATTTGCAAACCCCAATATTTTCTGGTAAAAATTATGAATATTGGTCTCTAACTATGAAGGCTTTGTTTAGAGGTCAAGATGTATGGAAAATAGTCCAGCATGGTTATGCAAAACCAACAGATCTGGAAGCATACAACAGTCTCACACAAGCTGAGAAGGATGTTCTAAAGGAACAGAGGAAAAAAGATGGAAAGGCATTTTTCCACATACATCAAGCGACACATGAATCTATACTCCTAAGAGTAGCAGCAGCACAGTAAGCTAAGGAAGCGTGGGACACGCTGGAAACTTCATATCAAGGTTTGAACAAGGTAAAGACTGCCAAACTTCAGATTCTTATAAGGGATTTTGAATCTCTGTCTATGAAAAATACAGAGTCAATAGACTCATTTTATACTCGTGTTATTGATTTGGTTAATCAAATAAAGTCTCATGGAGAAAATTTAGGTGACCAAAGAGTTGTTGAAAAAGTTCTTAGAGTTCTTCCAAAGAAATTTGAATCTTTAGTTGTGACCCTGGAGGAAAACAAAGATCTGTCCACATTTACTATTGATGAGTTGCAAGCCTCATTACTCAATCATGAACATAGAATCAGTGGTTCAGATACAATGCTAGAAGGTGCATTTGTAGCACAATCATTGATAAGCCGTGGAAGAGGGAGAGGAAGATCAAACTCTAGAGGTAGAGGTCGAAGTTCTTTCAGAGGAGGTCGCAGCAGCAACCCTGCGCATGCCACTGATAGAAACCAAAATCAGACTCTGAGTCAGCCATGTGGATAGAGGTATGATAAATAAAAAATTCAATCTCATTACTGTAAGAAGTATGGACAGTTCACATATGAATGCAGGAAGAAGCAATATGACTAAGGAAAGCAAGGTGAATCTCAGTCAAGCAACAAAAGCACTCCAAACAACTCACTGTTCTTAGGATGTGAATCTCCACTTGAATGCAATGTTGTCCAAGAAAGTCCAAATGACATATGGTATTTAGACTCAGGCTATAGAAATCACATGACTAGTAATATTAAATCTATTTTCTACTCTAGATAAATCAATTCAAACGGATGTCACACTTGGAAACAATATCCAAATTATTGTTTTGGGTAAGGGTACTGTTGATATTCTAACAAAATAGGAGGAGCAGAAATATAAGTCTGATGTTTATTATGTTCAAGGTTTGAATCATAATTTGATGAGCATATGACAACTGATGGAAAAAGGTTACAGAGTTCACATGATAGGAAATGATTGTGTGATCAAGGACATATATCCAAGCAATCAGTTAATTGCCAAAGTGCAGATGACAATCAATCGCTTGTTTCCTTTGAGGATAAGACCCATCATAAGAGGAAAAACAACTCAAGTTGTTCATGGAAGTCAGAATGAAAATTCTGGAACTGCGCTCAGCGTAGAGAGCAAAGGAGCAAACATTCAATGCGCAAAGGAACAAAAAGGAAGAGAAATGCAAGTTGCGTTTTGGATAGAAATAAAAGATGAATCCTGGTTATGGCATTTCAAATTTGGACATCTAAATTTTGGTGGGCTGAAGCTACTGCACATGAAGGACTTGGTGAAAGGATTTCCATTGATTGAAAAGCCATAAATAATTTGTGAAGGCTGTATCTTTGGAAACAGCACAGAGAGACTTTTCCAGTCAAAAAGTCATACAGAGCTCGCACACCACTTGAAATTGTGTAGTCGGATATTTGTGAACCGATGCCAACATCGTCCATGGGAGCATGCACTCATCTTCTCACATTTATTGACGATTTCACAAGAAAAACTTGGTTTTATTTTCTAAAACACAAATCTGATGCATTTAGTTGTTTTCAACAATTCAAGGCACTCATGGAGAAGCAGAGTGGTTACAACATCAAGATATTAAGAACATATAGAGGTAGTGAGTATGTCTCAAATGATTTCTTAAATTTTTGCAAAAATCATGGAATACAGAAGCAGTTCACTGCGCGGTATACACTGTAGCAGAATGGTATCGCAGAGAGGAAAAACAGAACCATTATGGAAATGGCGTGCAATATGTTGGCAACAATGCATCTGTCAAATGAATACTGGGCTAAAGCAGTGGCAACTGCTGTGTACATCATGAATTGATGTCCGACGAAGAGTGTGAAGAACAAAGTTCCACAGGAAGCATGGACACGTATGAAACATAGTGTTTCACATTTAAATTTTTTTGGTTGTGTAGCATACACACATGTTCCAGATGAGCTAAGAAGGAAATTAGACAATAAAGGACAGAAATGCATTTTTATTGGGTATTCTGAAGACACGAAAGTATACAAGTTGTATGATCCTATTGCAAGAAAAGTTATCATCAGTCGAGATGTTCAGTTTGTGGAAAATGAAGCATGGGATGGAATTGTAGAGAATAATGTGAAAATCATGTCACATGCTGAACATGGTGACAGCGCAGAAGATGTGGTTGAAATTCCGCATGTAAATCAGACCTGCATAGCTCCATCTACTCCAAGGATTGTACAGCATGTTTCAGCACAACCAACTCCGACACAAGGTGTAGCTCAAGCTACTCCGACAAGCACACCAAGTGCGCAACAAACTCCATCAAGAAGTTCGTGTAGCTCGCGCAGTTCGACAGCAGCAACTCCGACAAGGACAAGAACTCTGCGCGAAATATATGAGACTGGTACACCAAATTCATTCTCATGTTTTGCATTATTTTCTCATGTTAATGATCCTCTACCATTTGAAGAAGCAGTTGAAGACAAAGTTTGGGCACAAGCCATGGATGAATAAATAGAATGCATTGAGAAGAATCAAACATGGGAATTAGTTGATGTTCCTAAGGACAAGGATGTTGTAAGCGTGAAATGGATTTATAAGACCAAGCAAGATGCTAGAGGAAATGTGCAGAAGCACAAGGCAAGATTGGTAGCAAGGGGGTTAACTCAGTAGCCAAGCATAGACTTCAATTAAACCTTTGCACCTGTAGCACGAATGGATACTATCAGAACAATTTTGTCCATTGCAGCACAAAAGACATGGCATGTTTATCAAATGGATGTTAAGTCTGCATTTTTAAATGGTTATTTGGAGGAAGAAGTATATGTTGAGCAGCCACAAGGCTATGAAGTTCCAGGAGAAGGATAGAGAGTATACAAGCTGAAAAAGGCATTCTATGGTTTGAAGTAAGCTCCTAGAGCTTGGTACAGTCGCATTGACTCATACCTCATTCATAATGGATTTCACAGAACTGAATGTGAGCCAATGCTGTACACAAAATTCAACAAGAAAGGTAATAAGCTAATTGTCTTCCTATATGTAGATGATTTAATATTTACTGGTGATTTTTGCATAGAAGAATTTAGAACAATCATGGAAAGTGAATTCGAAATGACTAACTTGGGGCTTATGAAGTATTTTCTAGGCAATGAGATCCAACAGACTGAGAATGGTATATTTATATCACAGTCAAAGTATGCAATTGATGTCTTGAACAGATTTAAGATGTTAAACTGTAAAACAGCTCCAACACCAGTGATAACAGGTTTGAAATTAAGCAAGGATGATGATGGATCCAATGTAGATCCTACACTGTTTAAAAGGCTCGTTGGAAGCTTTATGTATCTTACAGCAACAAGGCCAAATATCATGTATGGAGTCAGCTTAATCTCAAGATTCATGGAGTCGCCAAAAGAATCTCATTGGAAAGCAGGTAAAAGAATTCCGAGGTATGTAAGTGGAACAAAAGACTTTGATATTTTGTATTCAACCTCAGAAAATTTCAAACTCATTGGATACACTGACAGTGACAATGGAGGAAACATAGATGACAAGAAATTCACATTTGGGAATACATTTAATGTAGGAATAGGTGTTGTATCATGGTATTCAAAGAAACAGCCCATAGTAAATCTTTCTTCAGCAGAAGCAGAGTATGTCGCAGCTACAAGTGCTGCATGCCAAGCAGTTTGGATGCGCAGGATGTTAAGTGATCTATCGCAGGTCCAACAAGAACCCACAGTCATTTACTTTGACAACAATTCAGCTATCGCACTATCAAAGAATCATGTGCTCCACAAGAGAACCAAGCACATCGACACAAGGTATCATTTTATCATAGAATTGACAAACAACAAGGAAATCTGTTTAGAATTTTGTACATCTAAAGATCAGTTAGCAGAAATCTTTACCAAACCATTGGAAAATGACCCATTCCAATACCTGCGAAGTTGTTTGGGAGTGACAAGTTCTGCGCAGTGAACTTTGTCATGAACAGAGCATGCGCAGCTCTGAAATATTTTGTAATACTTTATCTTTTGTTTGATGATCCCCATCCGGTCATAATTAAGGGGGAGTGTTGGAAATATTGTAATTAATAAGCTGATAGAGTATCTGATATGCACCGGCTCTATCAGACACTCAATCAATCTGCAATGTCAGAAGTCAGTTAGTCAGTTTGCAGCCAATCCGGCGCATGGCAAGTTAGTATTTAAGTAGTTGTTTGTATTTCGCAGGCTCATAACTTCTGAGGTAGAAATTTATTAGAGTCTTTGATGTAACCCTGTAGCTTCCAAGAGAAGTGATCTTGAGTCGGTGATAATGAAATTCTATAAATGAAAATCACTCACAGAAGATTAGGTTAGAGATGAGAGATGAAAGAATAGAGATAAGAGAAGACGAGAAGAAGTGAAAACCCGTGAAGTATTTCAAGAGCCCAAGCTCTGTGTAAGAAGTAAAACTCATCTCTCTGTAAGTGAGGCAAAGTTACTCTGTTTTACAGAGGTAATATATATAAGTTTTTGGTTTTATGTATTCATTCTCAAGAATGTTGGTTTATGCATCCTGCACATCTATTTCATATTGACCTACGTAAATGTTGTTTACATTTACGGTCTGTAAATCAAATCAAGATTACCAAGTATTTCAGGGTGGTAAAACCCCTAGTTTAGCTGCGCAGTAACTTCTACATATGTTTCGGTTCATATGTTTTAGTATGAAATACATTTATACAAAGTTTGTTTAAGATTGGGTTGTGCACAACTAAATAGGTATTCGAAGGTAACTTGTGCATAGTTAAACTTCGTAAAGTTAAAAGGAGTTTACAAAAGTAATTTGCATGAAGTGCGAAGCTTATGCAAAGTAAAGTATTCCACAAAGTATTTTGTGAAGTTAAGAATTTCCGCGAGGGTAATGAACTGCGCAGCAAAGTTCACCTGCGCAGTAGAAAGTCGAAATGCACAGGTAGTCACCATGCAATAAGAGGTAGAATTGCACAGTTAATTTGCACGCTGTAAAAAGGGAAATTGCGCAACTGTTTTATGTGCAGGTAATTTGTGAAGAAAAGTATTCACAAAAATAATTAAAGAGAAAGGTATTTTCTAAGTGGAGCGCAGGTTCTAAAATCAAAGAAAAAGAAAGTATTTATTTACTGCGCAGGTCAAATCTTTTTGACTGCACAGGTTTCCCTCCTCTTTTCCCTTCATTCGGCACTACAAAATTCAAATTCAAAAATTTGAAATTACCTCCAAAATTTACTGGTTCTCATTATGTGCAACTTTAATTGTTGCTAAACTTTCATGTTTCCTTCATATCTGCATCAACCCAATCCTCTATAGAATGATGATTTTGAGATGTTTCCTTCATACCTTCATCAATCCAATCCTCTATAGGGTGTTTCCTCCACGGATGATTCTAATATTTTGTTCGTTCCGCATAGCTGATGAACCTTGAAGGAAATATTCGAATGTGCCTAGGGCCTGTAGTACACACTAGGGCCTCTAGAACACACTGACACAATGTGTACATATTTTTTATCCAATATGTTCAACATCAAGAAACATTCCTGTTTGATGTTCAAATTTTTGAGGCCAACGGGACATCAGGAATCCCTGCAAGAATTCTCCTTATAGCAGTATGTGACATATAAATTCATTGAAGTTGTCTGCCCAAGCTTTTGGTTCCTGTGTGAGTCTATTTCTACTTTGGATTTCTCTTTACATTTGATGTTTTTACTCAGATTTGGATTCACTTGATCTGGTGAAGACATGGAGCCTCTACAAGATTTCTGATATATGAAAATCCCAACAATTTCTCATCCAAAACATTTCTTTTTGCTTTCCAAAAGTCCCTATGAATGGTCCCAATATAATATCTATTTTCTGCATGTTTCTTGCCGTTCACAATTCAGTTCAGCCATGCTTTGAATTCCTCCACCGAAACCGATTTATCTTTCTCTGTAGATGATGCTGAATTTATAGGGCTCCTAGGTTTCTCTGTTCTAGTAAATTGACCATAGAAACCAGGTTCTATCTGCACTAATGGAAGATTGCATGTAGTATCTGATCCACCACTGAGGGAGGAATTGGATTGAATTTGAATAAAGCTTCTTGACTGCACTTGAAAATGGTGAAAATGGATGCTCATGAGCATCCACTGGCTCCAGCGACAGAAAAGGAAATGTCAAATATGCAACCAACCTAGTCTAATCCGCCGTTAGCCATGTCCGATCGAGTTTGATTGGATTTTGTGTGATTCTATTGCTAGGTTGGAAACAAAATATCTGTAATTTGTAAACCAAATACCCTCCACCTAGATCCCTCATACAACTCTTTACTCGACTGCTGGTAGAATCAATGCAAGGCCATCCATGCCATCCATTTGACATATTGAAATGATGGATTTCGTTTCACTCCTCACTTTCTTATACTCATCACTGTTCATGACCTCTGGAGGCCCTCCATTCGTGAGGCTTCCCTGGCTATACCATTTACTACTTTGTGACCGCTCTGAGGAGTTTGAATGAAGTATTTTGAGCTCACTCAACAAAAAAATTGAAAAACTCTCAGGTCGACACTTTTTGAGGTAAAATTGTCAGCGAAAGCTAAGCATCGAGCTAAATGCGGCTGCTCAATGCTTAGGGTTCATTGGATTTGAAAAATATCCAAATCCAACGGACCCTAAGCATTGAGCTGTTGCATTTAATGCTGGCTAGCTCAATGCTTAGCTTTTGCAAAATTGTCACCTTACTGCTTTTTTTACAAAGTTTGGTTGTGTTGTATGCATTATGGACTTTGTGTTTAACAAGTTGGTTTGATTAAATCCTAACCCTCATCAGTTTATCTTTATTTCAATTATGGATTTCCCAGGTGTGTATATTCAGAGAATTGTCAAGAGCATAATGATGCCTACTATATGCGACGTGTTGGCCCTCTAATGAATATGTTCTCTAAACGTGGCGTTGGGATCTCGTGCTTTAAATATTACAAAATTCTCATTGTAATTGGTGGTTTACATGAATGAATCTTTAATTTAATTTATGTTTGTTATAAGTTTTTACGTTAAATGTTATAATGGTCGAGAATGCTCAATGAATTGGTGGTTTACGTGAATGAATCTTTAATTTAATTTATGCTTGTTATAAATTTTTATGTTAAATATTATAATGGTCGAGAATGCTAAAGTAGATGTTAGATTGTATGAAAACACTCATTTATGTGATATAGTATTTTTTAATAGTAATTATTATTATATTATTTTTTAATAATTAAGATTATTATTATTTATATTAATTACATGCTTTATTATTGTTAGAATAAATGTTAATTTGTATAAAATAGAGAAGTCATATTTTATTGTATATTAAAAATAGAGAGTTTGGAAATTGCAGTGAATATTGAATTATATAAATTTAGATGGATTTAATGTTACATTTCAAAATATATAAATTGTATTATATTTTTATTTTTATAAAATTTGTTTATATATATATATATATATATATATATATATATATGGTATATTAGGTATAGATTTAGGAGACTTATAATTATATGTTTATATAATAATAATAATTTTTTACATTAAAGAAATTGATTAAAAGAAAAATAATATATTTTGTGTAATAGTAGATATGACTAATTAAGAGATCTTGTTTTAATGAGTATGTAATAAATTGGCATGATATAACCTATCTTTTAGTGTTAACTTTTTGTCTAATTACAAGTTTAGTTTTGTTATTGTTCTAATCAATAGGTAATAAATTGGCATGATGTAACCTACCTTTTAGTGTTAACTTTTTGTCTAATTACAAGTTTAGTTTTGTTATAGCAAATAATTTAGAAATGGTAAAATTATTACTATTTTTTCCATTTTAATAAAAGCAATATAGAAAAATGATTGTCACACCCATTGTACACCAATCTCTGTGATGTGACAAACACATTTTCACTTTAATCTTAACTATGTGAGATATGAACAAGTTCAACTAACATTAAGTATCCAACTTCCAATAACTACCCAACTAAATCACACTCAACCATATGTAGTTAATTAGCACAATGCTACATTGTAACAATGTACTTGAAAGAAACAGACTAACACTAAGTATCCAACTTCCAATAACTACCCAACTATTTAAATCACAATCAACCACATTTAGTTTATTAGCACAATGCAACAACGTAACAATGTACTTGAAAGAAACCACAACACTCCAAAGTAAGGTGACTAACTTTGGTTTCCTAAACTTTGTTAAGGTGAATGTAATGTATGCTACAAAGAGTGGACAAACTCCCTAAAAACCAACAAAGTTACAAAGTGACAAGGACAACATTCTTCTCCCTCGTCTCACCATTAAATAAATCAAAACAACCATACAACTTACAAAAAAATACCCCAGTTACAATAAAATAAATTGAAGAATTTTGAAGTCATGAAATCAATTCTTGTTTTGCACTCCTTGTTGACAAACATAACTATTTCTCTTCATGAAATGGAATTTAAAATGTTCTGAAAGTCATGATTAGGATTACATACAAGGTAGCAAGAAATCTGTAACATCCCTCCATTTTGACCCCTTATTATTACTATTATTACTTTCGTAAATGAACTTTGTAAATTGTATTTGTTTCTGGTGAGGAGCTAAGGCCAAATCCCTACCAGTAAGCCTTGTATGTGATGTCATTTAGTTCCTAAAGCTGTAATTGTTATCATAGACTTAGGTGACTAAGGTCATGACACAACTTAACGATGGGGCATGAATCCATACAAGGGAAGAGGATAAAGATAAGAGACATTGGTGAAACTAAAAATAATGACGAGGTGTCATTATAGGTATAGGGATACCGAAAGTAAGATGTTACAATTCTAGCCTTTTGACAAGCTGTCAAAAGTAGTAATGACACGATCTTTAAATGACCCTTAGGGCGTTGCAAAGTAACACCCTAACCGCCTAAGATTTCAATTAGGGTATACATTGATTAACTTAAGATAATTATCCTCATTATTGTGAATGAGCGGTACCCTTAATCCTATAATGAATACCTTAATCCTATAATGAATACATATTAGTGGCACTAAAAGGGTATTGAAATGAATAAAGAGATATCCTATCTCTAAGTAAATACATATTCATTTAAAGATTATGAAGATTATTAAGAATATGAAGATTATAAAGGTTAGGGAGATAAAAGGCTAACCTTATGTTTTGAGCACAATAAATCAATACATAAATATATTTAGATTTATGTAAATAGCGTATAATAAAATAAATATAGAAATACCCCATCCTTATATACATACATATTTGTAGATCAACCTACTATCAGTAACGTGAATATTTCCTATTCTTCTTAGTGGCGGATCTCCCTCCGGAAAAACGCATTGGGAAAATACCTACTTGCCATTTGGAAAATCACTACCCTAACTCTAAGGAGTGGTGTGTCCCAAGTGGCATAGAGTCCTTCTAAGTGGGGCGGAGGGTACAATGGAAAGCACAATCTAAGGATATCGAAATGCCATCTTTCTAGTCGGGCTAGTAGTGGCGCTAACACCATCTAGGAGGAACTCTTTCTGGCGGTTTAAAAGAATATAAGATCAACGAGCTGGGGGGATCCTTGCGAATGACATTGTTATCCATCTCTACGATAGAAGGAGAGCCGTATATGCAAAGGAGATATTTTTTAGGAACAACCTTTGGAACGACTGTGATGGGGATACACACTTGGTGATAGGAGTTGGTAAGACGCCACAGAGAAAACAACTAGTAAGTGATCTATGCGTAAATCGTTACATTACATACATTTGACTGCATTACAATTCTTTTATTTGCCTAGAGAAAGTCTCTTTTGAAAGTCAATTTCTACTTTAAGTCAGCTAAGAGAGTCCTGCTTAAGAGATGGGATCAGTCAATTTCTGCGTATTCTAAAACCATGTATTTCAATTCCTTGGATAGCGATCTCTGCATCATTTTCCTATTAAGATGATCAACGTAGTACTAGAGTGATCTATGCATCACTATCTTAAAAAGGTTCAACACCCTGGTGGGGCGATATTTGTATCGTTACCTGAATACTTTATTAACGCCTTTAGGATTGATCCTTGCGATCTTGGTATGGTTGTTAAACTTCCCTTCCAAATCGCGTCTCTGTATAGAGGATGAAAGCTCTGTCGGTTGCGGAGTTACAGTGCCCTCCTTCGTTTTTTGCCTAAGACCTTTGTCGTTTGCATATAGAGTGATGGTGCCCTAGTTTTTATTTAAGATCTTTGTCCATTACAAATAGATATTTCGATACCCTCCTTTTGCGTGTTATCCATTGCTCTATAAGATCTCATATTGTATGACAATACGCTTTCAATTAATTCTAGTTTTATTTTGGTACTGTAGGGTTCGTCAATTCAAGGAACCCTACATTTGGTATCAGAGCAAGGTCGAACTTAGTTCGGACCTAGACAATTCCGCGCGAAATAGTTTATGATGTTTAGTTGACTAATAAATTTTATTTTACATCTGAACAGACTTCGACATGGATCGAAGAAATCGCCAAGGTAGAGCCGGAAGGGGACGAGGACGAGCTGCACGCCCGTCAACCCTAACAACGCCTGTGGATAATCCTCCAAGAGCTGAGGAAACCATTAACTTACCTGCGGACGAGGTCATGACAATGATGAGAAACTACCACAGAATGACAGAAGCGTTGATGACACGACTTGACCGCGAGAACGTTGGTTCTCAAGTCACTGCAGTACCGCGGGCGCCACCTCCAGTCAACATACACCGAGAGTTAGAGAAGGTGAAGTTTCCCGAATTTTGGGGTTCCACTGAGGGGACCGCCGCAGAGGCATGTCTAGAAAACATGGCCATGTGTTTTTCTTTGAGAGACTACACGTCTAACATGAAGGTACGGATGGCGATACTACAACTGAAGGGGGAAGCCCTTCTTTGGTGGAAGACCTTGCGACCTCAGCTAGGTCTAGAGCTTGAGGAGATATCTTGGGAATTGTTCGATGAACATTTCCATCAGCATTACCTATCAGACGAATTCATTGAGCGACAGCTGAATGATTTCCATGCACTAAAACAAGGACTACGGATAATGCAAGAGTACGAAATCCGTTTCATGGAGTTACTAAGGTATGCACCCCATGTTGCCATAGAGAAATTAAAGGTCAATAAGTTCATCTATGGATTAAACCCAGTCATACGGGACAAGGTTCGTATTTTGACACCTTCTACTTTGCACAATGCGGTCCAGAAGGCCCTCATAGCAGAAGAAGAGCTTCCCGGCAAGATGCTGCAGAATAAGAACTTTACGAGTACAGACCGAGGAAGTCAACCTTCGCATGCACCCAAAAATCAGTATGGGAATAAGAATTTTGGAAGGAGACCTTTCAACGGAGGGTCTAACAGAGATGACAGAACACCATACCGACCGCCACCACAGAATGATCATGCAAATCCTTTTGCAAAACCGGCGCAGTATGGACCAAGAAGAAATGATGCACCTGCCAGAAACAAAACAAGAGGGCCCAAAGCAGGATGTTGGAGGTGTGGAGGACCACACTTCCAAAGCGAATGTCCTCAGCAGGACCGGGGAAACCAAAGAGCCCAAGCACCGCGACAAACTACCGCAGCCGATTTAGGACGAGCGCATCGCATACACGCTGCCGTCAACAACCGCCAAGCTGAACATCAGTCCACCGTCCTCGAGACTACTGGTAAGATACATGGGAATGTATTTTCCTTGCTTATAGACCCTGGAGCTACTGAAAGTTTTATTTCCTTAAAAGTTGTAGAAAATAATAAAATGATGGCAATAAGTCAAGATGATTTCGACACTGTCGAGATGGCATCCGGTAGTGTCCAGAGTGTGGGTCTTAAGGTAGAGAACTGTGAAGTCAACCTAGGAGTATGTTCTTCTAGAATATCCTTTTATGTTACAGAATTGGGTACATATGATCTAATCCTGGGGATGGATTGGTTGGAAGCACACTCGGCGGTGATGGCTTTCCGAAGTAAGGAACTAACTTTCATCGACGATGAAGGTTACAAGAGGATGTTAACTGGGAAGAAAAAGAAAGTTTCCTTGAGAATGATATCGGCTATGCAGCTGAAGAAGAGCATGAGAAAAGGGTGTCAATTGTATGCGGTGATTGCATTGAACAAGGAAGGAGATAAGGTAGAAGTAATCAACCGCCCCTTGTTCTCAGAATTGATGGACATGTTTCCTGACGCATTACCCGGATTACTGCCACAGCGTGAACTGGACTTCACCATAGAACTAAAACCTGGAGCCGAGCCCATATCTAGGACTCCTTACCGAATGTCTGTACCAGAATTGAAGGAATTGCAAATTCAACTACAAGAGTTGTTAGATTTAGGACTGATCAGACCTAGTGTGTCTCCTTGGGAAGCACCTGTTATTTTTGTAAAGATGAAGGATGGGTCTTGGCGCTTGGGCATTGACTACCGTCAATTGAACAAGGCGACCATAAGAAATCAGTATCCCCTACCCATAATAGATGACCTCTTTGACCAAATGAAGGGTGCGACGGTATTCTCAAAAATTGACCTAAGGTCGGGATACCACCAGTTGAGGATCAAGGATGAAGATATTCCCAAGACAACGTTTAAAACTAGATTTGGACACTACGGATTTGTCGTAGTACCTTTTGTACAGGTGTTCTTAGACGACATTCTGATTTATTCAAGAACACTGGAAGAACATGAGGAACACCTGAGGATAGTCCTAAAATGTTTAAGACATAATCACTTTTATGGAAAATTATCAAAGTGTTCGTTCTTCTAGAAGGAGATTCATTATCTTGGACACATCATATCCGACGAAGGGATAGCTGTAGATCCAGCCAAGATTGAAGCCATTTGGGACTGGCTGACACCCACAAACGTACATGAGGTACGAAGCTTTATGGGCCTTGCTGGATATTATAGACGTTTTTTGGAAGGCTTCTCTAGAGTAGCGGGACCTATTACTGAATTGCAAAAGAAGAACCGTCCTTTCATTTGGATGGAGAAATGTGAAGAGGCCTTTGTTAAATTAAAAGAATTACTGACTACGGCACCAATCTTAAGAGTTCCCGATATGGATAAAGATTTCCTGGTGTGCATGGATGCTTCAAAGGATGGTGTTGGTTGTGTATTGATGCAAGATGGAAGAGTAATTGCGTACATGTCCAGAAGACTTAGGACGCATGAAGAGAACTATGCGACCCATGATATGTAGATGACTGTAGTGATGCATGCTTTGAGTTTATGGAGACACTATCTGGTAGGGAGAAAGTTTGAATTAAAGACTGACCATTGTGGGTTACAACACATCTTCACTCAAAGCGACCTTAATGCAAGACAGAGAAGATGGTCAGAAGTACTCAGTGAGTACGACTTCGAAATAACTTATGTGAAAGGAACCTTAAACAAAGTGGCAGATGCACTTAGTCGTAGACCTAGGATATTCTCTGTTATACCATTAAAGACCAACTTAAGAGAAAAGATATTGACACTACAACATAAGGACACATGGTATAATTAAGTAAAAGCTGAGTTGGAGAATGAACAGATGAGGATACCCAAGTTTGAAGGGTACTCTTTGGACATGGATGGTTTATTACGGTATAACCGTCACATGTATGTTCCTGATAATGAAGAAATTCGAGGTTTAATACTGTCCGAGGCTCACTGAGCCATCTATAGAGCACATCTTGGAATAAAAAAGATGTACGCAGATTTGAAACCTTTGTTCTTTTGGCATGGTATGAAGAGGGATGTGGTAAGTTTTGTGGCGAAGTGTATGGAGTGCCAGATGGTAAAGGATGAACATCGACACCCAGCCGGATTACTACAACCACATGCAATCCTAGAATCAAAATGGGAGGTTATTTCTATGGATTTTATAGTTGGATTTCCCTTAACCAACAGGAGACATGACACAATTTTTGTGGTCGTTGACACTCTTACCAAGAGTGCGCATTTCCTGCCGATTAAGAACACGTATCAAGCTCCGGAGATAGCCCGAGTTTTCATTAATGAAGTAGTAAGACTACATGGAATTCCGAAGAAAATGATTTCTGATAGAGGATCGGTATTTACGGGAAGGTTTTGGACAAGCTTTCAAGAAGCTCTTGGGACTCAACTTAACTTTAGTACCGCCTACCACCCTGAAACGGACGGACAAACAGAAAGAGTGAACCAAGTATTGGAGGACATGCTAAGAATGTATGTAATGGATCAACAGAAGAAGTGGGAAGAATATCTACCCTTGGTAGAATTTGCATACAACAACAGTTATCAGAGTTCTATTCAGATGGCTCCATTTGAATTTTTCTACGGGAGACCTTGTAGGACTCCCATAAGTTGGGATATACTAGAGGATAGGACATTACTTGGTCCTGAGGTAATACAAGAGATGGAAGACCAGATGGTCACGATTCGTGCTCGACTAAAGGAAGCACAGGATCGCCAGAAGAGCTATGCGGATGCACACAGGACTGATCGTAACTATGAAATTGGGGATAGGGTATTTCTACGGGTAAAACCACAGAAGAGTTCTATAAAGTTTGGAAAGGGAGCCAAGTTGTCACCTAGGTTTGTAGGACCCTTTAGAATTTCAGAACGGATAGGACCGGTTGCGTATCGTCTTGACTTGCCGTCATCATTAAGTAGAATTCATAATGTTTTTCATGTTTCTGTATTGCGCCACTATGTTCCCGATACTTCACATATCATTGACTTGAGCAATGTGCAGATAACAGACAATGGGGCCGTGATGGCCGAACCGATCCAGATTTCAGACCAGCGGACGCGGCAACTTAGGCACCATGTGATTGATCAAGTCAAAGTACAATGGGACAACTATAGTCCAAGCTTTGCAACTTGGGAGGACGCAACTGAGATGCGTCGTAGTTTTCCATTTTTATTTTGAACTTCAGGACGAAGTTCTAATTAAGTAGGGGTGTATGTAGTGCCCCTAGACTTTTGTAGACATTGAGGGCACCTGCTGAGTGACCCGACCAATTGAAACATTAATTAAATAACCTTTTGGCCTTATTTTTGAGTATGTGTATCTGAACTGTTAATGTAAATGAATAATTGCATATATTAAACGATTAGCCATGACTATGGAAAATTATGTTGATGGATAATTCTTAACGACTAGCTGTACGGTGATTATGTATTTGTCGACGAAATGTATATTTGATTAGAATTTTGAATAAATCATAAATGTTTAACAATACTAGATTTAGAAATCAGATGATGAATATTGAGGACAGTGCTACTAATAAATTGTTGTGAGAAGTGTGTGTAGAAACAAGTGAGATGGTTCACCAACGGACACACAAAGGAACATGAAGGGTCGTAGAGTACAGGTAAATCACACACAGGGGGAGCGATGACGATGTCGACTTCCGACAAGAATACCAGGCATGAGCAGATAAGCACTGATCCGCATGCTCAAGAGGAATGCATGAGAGCGTACGAGGTGGGCCATGACGGAGCTGGTTACGTACGAGTTGAGGGGCGCACAGTGAGAACGGACTCACTCCTAAGTGCCATTAGTCCCTAGATAGCATGTAGACGGAGGATGGATGGTAACGATTCCTAAAATCCCTACAAGAGTTCCCGCAAGTCAAAACGGAAAGATGGTGGCAGAAGGGCCCGACGATGTGGTACCCTGTCGAGAACGGAAAGAATGGACGCAAGGACCCAACGATGCGGTACCATGCCAAGGAATGGAAACCATGGATGACTGGACCCGACGGAGTGGTGCCATGTCAGGGATTTAAAATTAAGGAACTAGGAGCCCAACGACGTGGCACCGTGATCCTAGTGAGTTTGATTGTTAAATTTAACTGCATAAAAACTTATGAGAATAACTCTAGATTATTACTTAGCAAATGCATAAAAATAATTTAGGCATTTGCACATGAATAGTTATTATTGTTGAGCATTTAAAATAATAGAAATCATTATTTAGGAGTGAAATAGAATCCTAAGATTAGACACCTAGTCAACTAAAAGCTAGGAGTTAATTAAAATATCTGGGGGACAAACTGGAGCAAACTTAGGGGTGTTGGTGCACTTCCCAGAGAAACTGACACTTGGGTGGGTGAGTGTTTTAATTAAATAATTAATTAAAAATATTTAATTATGCATGAAGCGACATGTGTCGCATGAGATTTTCCTTTACAAGGAAGGCTTGGGGAATGGGTAAAGGGTCCATAATTTGGACGATTGTTGTAATTTTCAAATGCCTCAAAGACTTGCTGCTATCTAAGGGTTTGGCTAAGAAATCCTGGTGGGAAGGGAAGCCCAAGATGAATTTCTGAAATACTTGTGTGAACTCTACGGCCTGATTAGCTCGGGGGTCTGGAAGGAAGAAGAGTACTTCCAGAGTGGTTGGGTGGTTAACCGAGGTGTCCGTCAGTGACCGTGGTGATTGGAGACGAGTTTGGAGCTGCGGAAAACGAGGAGGTTCACCTTTCGATTGGAGCTGCCATCATTACAGCTGGAATAATCGAATAATCAGATCGGTTGCTACATCAAATAGTTACTCCAGCTCGGATTCAACAAAACGAACCAGGTTCAATCATTTTTCATTATTGTTTTCTGTATATTATAAGATCGATCTAATGAATGTGTTTTAAAGTAATTATAAATTATGTTATCAATATATGTTTTACTTTCTTAGTTATATTTATGGTATGCAAAACCATAATACCCTGTTTAAAGAAGAAATAGTGGATCTCAAATCACTGAACAATTTTTTATTTCAACTCTGTGAAAACTATTGATCCGTGATGTGACGTCTTTTCATCTTGAGATCTTTACCTCTTTCACTTCCAGAAGTCGATTCTTGTTATTAAGTTCTCTGTATATTTCTAATTCCAGATCTAGAAATTGTGATTCCGTCTAGCCATCATTGTTACAAATTCGATTGCATGCCCATTTTCAGAAGTCGATTCTTGTTATTAAGTTCTCTGTATATTTCTAATTCCAGATCTAGAAATTGTGATTCTGTCTAGCCATCATTGTTACAAATTCGATTGCATGCCCATTTTCAGAAGTTGATTCTTGTTATTAAGTTCTCTGTATATTTCTAATTCCAGATCTAGAAATTGTGATTCCGTCTAGCCATCATTGTTACAAATTTGATTGCATGCCCATTTTCAGAAGTCGATTCTTGTTATTAAGTTCTCTGTATATTTCTAATTCCAGATCTAGAAATTGTGATTCCATCTAGCCATCATTGTTACAAATTCGATTGCATTCCCATTTTCAGAAGTCGATTCTTGTTATTAAGTTCTCTGTATATTTCTAATTCCAGATCTAGAAATTGTGATTCCGTCTAGCCATCATTGTTACAAATTCGATTGCATGCCCATTTTCAGAAGTCGATTCTTGTTATTAAGTTCTCTGTATATTTCTAATTCCAGATCTAGAAATTGTGATTCTGTCTAGCTATCATTGGTACAAATTCGATTGTGCCCAATTCTCTAGCTAGAAATCGATTCTTTTTGTGACTATTTCACTGTTGAATTTGATTTTGGATTTTAGATTTGATAGCATTGTAAATCTGGCATATGTGCATAATCTTTCCAGTATCCCAATCGATAGCAATCCCCAGTGATAAACGTTTGCAGAACTTTGATTGTGCCCAATTCTCCAGCTTGATGGAAAATTGCATTTGACCTTAATTAATTCTGTAACCAATTAAGAGGATAGGAATCCTCACTGTTTGCAGAAGTTTGTAACTGATTAGTAAATAAATTGTATCAGTTATGAAGTTTGGCGTTCTTCCCAGCATAGAAGATATTTGTATTAAATGATTTGTATCAGTCATAAAGTTTGGTATTTTTCCAGCATCGATAATATTTGTATTTTGGCATTTAAAAAGAAATAAAATTTGTATCAGTTATAAGTTTGGCGTTTTTCCCAGTATCAAAGATATTTGTATTTTGGCATTAAATAAATTGTATCGGTTATTGTAATTTTTGCATTTCAATAGGAATTGAAATGAAATATAAAATATTATGTAAATTTTGTATTTTAATAAGAATTGAAATGTAGTTTTTTTTTATTATTTAATTAATTTTATATTTCAAAGAAATTGAAGGGAAAGGTTGTACCTATGCAAATTTTCTCGTGTATCAAAGGGATTGAAATGATACATTTTATTTAGGTGAAGTATGTTATGTGTGAAAATTTGTATTTCCATAATAACTGAACAAAATATTTTATTATTATTGAAAAATATTTTATAATGTCAATTTGATATTCCAATGGATAGAAAAAGAAATACTCCTTTTTTTGTCAATTATACATTTAATGGAGTTGAAAAGAATTATTTCATTCATATTACATTATTAAAATGGAACCATAAAAGTGAAATATAGTTTTGGGTATATAGGTCATTTTACATTTATAGAAGTGAAATGAATGATAGGTTAGAAGTGTAATGACGAAGTTAAGTCAAGTAGCATTTCATGAAATGGAAATAATGAAAATACAATGTTTATACTGAACCTTCTTATGGTAAGAGTCTCAATATATCGGATTTAGAATTCCAAAATTAATTTGTTTTTGTAAATATTATGAGTTGTTCTCAACCTAGTTACAATTAGAAACTACGTTTTAACTAGAAATGCATTTATGCTCAATATGTTAAGGATGGAATAAAGGTATCATTATACAAGATTAAATTGTATGGTTAGGAATCACAGGAAAATGTTTGACTACGAACGTACCATCTTACGTGTACAAGGAGGAAACCTTCAATATACTTGGATCACGTTTAGTGGATTGAATAGTTACTTTTTAAACTTGAAAAGAAATTTCATTATTGGTTAAGTTTATGACACCCATTTGAACTGAAGTTGTTAGTACCAAAAAAAAAAAAAAAAAAAACTTCCTCAAATTGACGAACCCTACAGGTACACTGCCAAATCTTAGGATTTTATCCTTATCATTTTATTTTATTTCTATGATCAGAGATACAAATCAGTTTGTAATGCCTCTCCATCTTAGTTTGCTGAAAGTTGGACAGCCTAACGCTAATCCATGGTTTGATTATAAGCCATATAAATATTTATATACCAGTGTTTGAATACCAGAAATGAGGGCATATCCATATTGACGTCAAGGGCGTTGGGTAGTTGATATCGGCATTTCCCCATTTAGATGTTTGCTGTACTATTTATCATACTCTGTATTTACTTTTCTTTCTGTACAAAATAGTTGTTGTTTAGCTACGGGTCGTAATAACAAAGTTTGGCAGTAGTATGAGTTCGGCTCCCTATTGAGTCAAGACCTTTCTATTCCTATGCATGGTTTTGATTTTTGATGTTTATGTAGGAAGAAAACAATGTTCATGTGACTGGTACATTATTATTTTTATTATTATTTATGTTTTCGACAAAGGGGACGATACCCTTGGAAGTATATTGGTAATTGTATTGTCTAGAACTATCACGGCATTATGGTTTTTGTAGCTAGTAGTTTTGATAAGTCTTGAGTATATTGGCATTATGCTTTTGTATCTTTTTGATAAAGTCTTGAGTACACACATAAGGGGATGTTACCCTTATTCTTATAACTAAGAGCCTAAGATATATTAATGAAACTAAACCTTTATCTTGGAAAAGGACCATAACATATAGAGATGTTGTTAGCCTTGATTTCCATTACAAATTGCTTAAGGGTGGGTTTGTATATGTTTGTATTATAACACAACTAGAATGGCCTGTAAAATAGTGAAATAGACTTATGCTTCCATCGTTGATTCTTTTAAAGTTAGCATAAAAGAAGCTCACTACGAGAGAAGATAGAAGAAAATAGTTTTTGATTATTGCAACAAGTGTGTTGCGGATGTAAAACCCTCGGGTTGTTTAAATAATAAAAACTACAAATGCCTTGTGGACGTAGCCATAGATTGGGTGAACCATGTAAAAAATGTCTCTCTCTTATGTGTGCTATGTGTTTCCCTATGTGTCTTCTTGTGTGCATTATCTATTGAAATGTCCTAGATGTTGCAATGGAATTGTCGTTACTTTAAAATATGAGTATATGTTTGGTACGTTTTGTCTTATAGTTAATTTTCATATTGATCATGCAAAGCATTTTGTTCTAGACCTATTCATGATTACAGTTAATATGTTGAATGAATTAAATGCATTGTTGATTTTATTTAGATAAGTGTTTGCTAAGGTAATTTCTACATAGCACACAGTTGTTACGATGTTTTCTTTTATTTATGATTGTAGAACACGTAACATATAGAAATTGTGTAGACTTTTTTATAACGATTGTTAAATTAATGTTGTTAAGAAGAAGAATGAACTAGGATCTTGTGAATGTATGAATGGAAAGAATAAGGAAGCAATAGAATTATTTGGAATGCAAATGTTACTTAGAGGGAGAACACAAAGTATTTCAAGAAGTCTTCGAATAAAAGCAATGAGGTAGATAGTCTTTTACTGAAATTGGATGCTTATGACTAAAGGTGGCAAGTTACAAGTGGTCGATATGCATTTCTATTTATGGCATAATGTTTTCTTGTATAGAGCGACTAACCCTTTTAATATTGTGATAAGATAAGAACAAGTTCATTTACCCTCGTCACCAATCATATCTTTGGGGAAGCTTTATGTGTTATGAAAAGTTTTAAAAATTTCCCTAAATTCTAACTTGGAAATTTTGGGTATGTTACATATGGTATCGGAGCTGTAGGTTACAACACTCGGGCCTGATGGGCTCAACATGAGATAAATAAGTTTGAATGCTAATCAAGTTGTCTTGTTTTATTTTGATGCATGGACTCTACGGGACGAGGGGCAATGTTCTCTAAGTTCAACTCCAAGTTTCTCCAAAAAGGTAGAGATAAGTATTTTATTCTCGGTCAGGTATGTTATCTTGTCATAAGTTTCCTTGATAGATAAAAAGTAAAGCTACTCACATGGATGAATAGTATTGGCATGGAGTGTGACATGTTGATAAAATGACGGTTAATTTGACTGTGATATGTAAGGGAAATACATAAGAGGTTTTAAAAGTTACAAAGAACTACTAGGATGTAATTATCTTTTATGAAATAAGTGTCGACATAAATGTTGTTCTTATGTCCTTTCTAAAATTAATGTGAAATTATTATTCGTACACTCCAAAGAAGCGTGCTTCTTAGATTAGGCACAGACATTTGAAAATATTCACTTATCATAGTTATTTGGGATTGTATAGTTGTTGTATATTCTTTTGACAGTTTTCATGAAATACTATATCAAAGGATATTACCTTAGTAGAAATTATAGAATGAGATTGGGAAAAAATACTTGTTTAAGAAGTTATAGATAGTGTTAATAGGTTCCTTCCTTGAATGAAAGTTGGTCCTCAAGTGTCAATAATAGAGTGTACCTCCTTGTACTTTTGATGGCATAATTATTTTCTTACATTTTCTTCCACGAATCCAACAGTATGGAGATAAAATCCCAAGTAATTATCATTAAGTATTGCTAGTTAGGATGAACTTGAAAACTAAGTTACAAGATATGTTTTAAGATGAGAACAAATTCATGTGATGAAATGACCGACATGTTGAAATATTATTTTTGAAGAATCGTCATTTTGTTAAAATATTAATTATTTTTGACATAAATCGTATTTTCATTTTTAGAACTTCTTATCAGTATTAGAATTGTAAGTATAAGCTTAAAAGACGTATTATTGTATGGAATTATAAGCAGTATTCTCAGGAGTTTAAAAATATTTTATTTAGAAAGGATTATAATTCTTAAACAAGGTTTGTTGAATCTTTTAAATAAAGGTTTATGAGTATCAAATTTAAAGATCTTGTTTGATTATAGGAATAAAAGAATCCTAAAAATCTTGTTATGGTCTATTGATCATAGGATATTTGAAAGAGTATCGAAAGATTATCTTTAGATGATGAGTCTCAAATTGAAATAAATCTATATGTAAATAAATTATGATACTAACATGTCTGTTTGTTAGAAGATTTGATCTCAGATTCATAATAAGAATGATGAAGAGTTTACATTCATACATCAGGGTGAATAGAAGATGATGCACAAGTTAATCGAATGAGCATGTGTGTAACGCTATGGAATTATTGTGTTCAATTAATTGAACAATTGAAGCATAGAAATATTTCTTTTATACTAACATTTCAGGAAGTGATTTTAACCATGACTGATTACATGATCAAAGAGGAATGTTGATTATAAAATTTATATGAATAGTTGGGCGAAATCGCTCAAGAGTAAGTAATGATTTACTTTACATTTTATTTGGATTACCGAGATTTTTATGAATCATGATTGATGATAAGAATTATGTTTGATGATGTGTAATCATCAAATTATATAGGATATGATAAGCAAATAGGTGAATATATTTTTCTATTATGTTGCATGTGGCCTGCAAGAAATAATAAATGATCGTTACTAAGTAAATTTCATGGACTCAAATGAGAAGGTTTGAGGGGAGAATAATATTTCCTGGACTCGAATGAGAAGGTTTGAGGGGAGAATAATATTTCCTGGACTCAAGCAGAATGGCTGCATCTTGCACTCACTCACTAGCAGTTGCAGGAGGCAACTTCCCTAAAAATGTGGTCATGTTCCCCATGTAAGTGGAACAAAGAAGGTGGCTCGTTAAATGTTATACTGAACCAAAGACCTAGGCAAATTTAATCCATCAAATTGGGCAGGAGGCTCACTGGATTTTCCTTGTGATTTGCACACAAGAAGATTCGATGAGGGCAATGCTAACTAATGAGTTGCAGAGAGAGACTATCTGATTATTCTGTTGACTTTACAAAGAGTATTTTGCTTGCAAAGTTTGATTTGCTGATTTTCAAAAGAACATGACTCGAGGAAGAGTTCTGTGTATAGGAGAGGAACTGCTGAAATTCCAAACTCATGGGAGAGTTTGATGATCAACAAAGTTTTGTTGAAATAATTGTTTTGTGATATAAGCAAATGTTAATGATTGTCTAGAGATGTATTTATTTGTGAATGATATGAATGCTAGAGTAAGTAAATATCCCCTTATGGATGAGGAAGAATGATGAACATTTACTGCTTTGGAATTTTGTATACTTATGTTATGCTAAATAACGTTGGAAGATATTGCATGATCTATATAATGTGCAGGATATCAGTGATAGAGAGTTGTGGAAACAAAAAAATGAGATGATGACCAAAGCAGAAAAATAAAGCAAGCAAAAGATGGTGAAAGGGTGCAAAAGACAAACTGTTGAACACCGAGGACGATGTTATTCTTAAGGGGAGAAGTGTGTAACATCCCTCCAATTTGACCCCTTATTATTACTATTATTATTTTTGTAAACGAAATTTGTAAATTGTATTTGTTTGTGGTGAGGAGCTCAAGGCCAAATCCCTACCAGTAAACCTTGTATGTGATGTCATTTAGTTCCTAAAGCTGTAATTGTTCTCATAGACTTAGGTGACTAACGTCATGACACAACTTAACGATGAGGCATGAATCCATACAGGGGGAGAAGTTAAACATAAGAGATGTTGGTGAAACAAAAAATAATGACTAGGTGTCATTATAGGTATAGGGATACTGAAAGGAAGATGTTACAATTCTAACCTTTTGAAAAGCTGTCGAAAGCAGTAACGACACGATCTTTAAATGAACCTTAGGGCGTTGCAAAGTAACACCCTAACCGCATAAGATTTCAAGTAGGGTATACATTGATTAAATTAAGATAATTATCCTCATTATTGTGAATGAGCGGTACTCTCAATCCTATAATGAATACATATTAGTGGCACTAAAAAGGGTATTGAAATGAATAAAGAGATATCCTATCTCTAAGTAAATACATATTCATTTAAAGCTTATGAAGATTATTAAGAATATGAAGATTATAAAGGTTATGGAGATGAACGGCTAACCTTATGTTTTGAGCACAATAAATCAATACATAAATATATTTAGATTTATGTAAATAGCCTATAATAAAATAAATATAGGGATACCCCATCCTTATATACATACATATTTGTAGATCAACCTACTATCAGTAATCTGAATATTTCCTATTCTTCTTAGTGGCGGATCACCCCCCGGAAAAATGCATTGGGAAAATACCTACTTTCCATTTGGAAAATCACTACCCTAACTCTAAGGAGTGATGTGTCCCAAGTGGCATAGAGTAATTCTAAGCGGGGCAGAGGCTACAATGGAAAGCACAATCTAAGGATATCGAAATGCCATCTTTCTAGTCGGGCTAGTAGTGGCGCTAACGCCTTCTAGGCGGAATTCTTTCTGGCAGTTTAAAAGAATAGAAGATCAACGAGCTGGGGGAATCTTTGCGAATGACATTGTTACCCATCTCTACGATAGAAGGAGAGCCATCTATACAAAGGAGATATTTTTAGGAACAACCTTTGGAACGACTGCGATGGGGATACACACTTGGTGATAGGAGTTGGTAAGACGCCATGGCAAAAACAACTGGTAAGTGATCTATGCGTAAATCATTACATTACATACATTTGACTGCGTTACTATTCTTTTATTTGCCTAGACAAAGTCTCTTTTGAAAGTCGATTTCTGCTTTAAGTCAGCTAAGAGAGTCTTACGTAAGATATGGGATCAGTCAATCTCTGCGTATTCTAAAACCATGTATTTCAATTCCTTGGATAGTGATCTCTGCATCTTTTTCCTATTAAGATGATCAATGTAGTACTGGAGTGATCTATGCATTGCTATCTTAAAAAGGTTCAACGCCCCGGTGGGGCGATATCTGTATCATTACCTGAATATTTTATTAATGCCTTTAGGCTTGATCCTTGCGATCTTGGTATGGTTGTTAAACTTCCCTTCCAAATCGCGTCTCTGTATAGAGGACGAAAGCTCTGTCGGTTGCTACGGTGCCCTCCTTTGTTTTTTGCCTAAGGCCTCTATCGTTTGCATATAGAATGATAGTGCCCTATTTTTTATTTAAGATCTCTATCCATTTCAAACAAAACTTTCGATACCCTCCTTTTGCGTGTTGTCCATTGCTCCGTAAGATCTCATACCATATGAAAATAGCTTTCAATTAATTCTAGTTTTATTTTGGTACACCGCCAGATCTTAGGATTTTATCCTTATCATTTTATTTTATTTCTATGATCAGAGATACAAATCAGTTTGTAATGCCTCTGCATCTTAGTTCGTTGAAAGTTGGACAGCCTAACATTGATCCAGGGTTTGATTATAAGCAATATAAGTATTTATATACCAGTGTTTGAATGCCGGAAATGAGGGCATATCCATATTGACGTTAAGGGCGTTGTGTAGGTGATATCAGCATTTCCCCATTTAGATGTTTGCTGTATTATTTATCATACTCTGTATTTACTTTGCTTGCTGTACAAAATAGTTGTTGTTTAGCTGCGGGCTGTAATAACAAAGTTTGTTGGTAGTATGACTTCGACTCCTTACTGAGTCAAGACCTTTCTATTCCTTCGCATGGTTTTGATTTTCGATGTTTCAGTAGGAAGAAAACAGTGTTCATGTGACCGGTACATTAATATTTTTATTATTATTTCTATTTTCGATAAAGGGGATGATACCCATGGAAGTATATTTGTAATTGTATTATCTAGAACTATCATGGCATTATGCTTTTTGTAGATGGTAGTTTTGATAAGTTTTGAGTATATAGGCATTATGCTTTTGTGTCTTTTTGATAAAGTCTTGAGTACACACATAAGGGGATGTTACCCTTATTCTTATAACTAAGAGTCTAAGATTTATTAATGAAACTAAACCTTTATCTTGGAAAAGGACCCTAACGTATAGAGAGGTTATTAGCCTTGATTTCCATTACAAATTGATTAAGGGTGGGTTTGTATCTATTTGTATTGTAACACGGCTAGAATGGCCTGAAAAATAGTGAAATAGACTTATGTTGCCATCGTTGATTCTTTTAAAGTTAGCATAAAATAAGCTCTTTACAAGAGAAGATAGAAGAAAATAGTTTTTGATTATTGCAACAAGTGTGTTGTGGATGTAAAAACTTTGGGTTGTTTAAATAATAAAAACTACAAATGCCTTGTGGAAGTATCCCTAGATTGAGTGAACCATGTCAAAAAGGTCTCTCTCTTATGTGTGCTATGTGTTTCCCCATGTGTCTTCTTGTGCGCCTTATCTATTGAAATGTCCTAGATGTTGCAATGGAATTGTCGTTACTTTAAAATATGAGTATATGTTTGGTATGTTTTGTCTTATAGTTAATTTTCATATTGATCATGCAAAGCATTTTGTTCTAGACCTATTCATGATTACAATTAATATGTTGAATGAATTAAATGCATTGTTGAGTTTATTTAGATAAGTGTTTGCTAAGGTAATTTCTACATACCACGTAGTTGTTACAATGGTTTCTTTTATTTATGATTGTACAACACGTAACATATAGAAATTGTGTAGACTTTGTTATAATGATCGTTAAATTAATGTTGTTAAGAAGAAGAATGAACTAAGATCTTGTGAATGTATGAATGGAAAGAATAAGGAAGCAATATAATTAATTGGAATGCAAATGTTAATTAGACTAAGAACGCAAAGTATTTCAAGAAGTCTTTGAATAAAAGCAATGAGGTAGATAGTATTTTACTAAACTTGGATACTTATGACTAAAGGTGGCAAGTTACAAGTGGTCGATATGCATTTCTATTTATGGCATAATGTTGTCTTGTATAGAGCGACTAACCCTTTTAATATTGTGATAAGATAAGAACAAGTTCATTTACCCTTATCACCAATCATATCTTTGGGGAAGCTTTATGTGTTATGAAAAGTTTTAAAAATTCCCTAAATTCTAACTTGGAAATTTTGGGTATGTTACAAAATCAATTCCCACACTCAAATCCCCACACAAAATCCCCCTAACTCTATCTTAAAAGTAAATAAGGATTTAAAATCCACACTACTCAGCACTTAAGGTTTACTAACCAATCAAAGTCAACATTATCTTGGTGAAAACCTCCTCTCTCCACTTAATATCTTCGATCTTGATAGAATATCAATCAAAATTCTGAGTCGCATAATATTCATCAATCCACATGTCACTTTGATATTTGTTTTTTGTTCATGCCATTCTTTTAACCTATCTACCCATTAACTTTAGTTTAATGATCATACATAGTCCACTCTTAAACTTCTTGATTACTTTTGACCTAAGCTATGCCCTAGCTAGTCCACTCTTTTCTTATTTCACCAAGATACATTAAGAGGGAGGGAAAAATGGAAATCATGGATAAGTTTATCATTTCCATAATCGAGTATCCATATTGTAAGAATACAATTCAAGTTTATCATGCCCATAATCTAGTATTCATATTGTAAGAATACAATTCTAATATACTTACACTTGGAAACTCAAAATCATGTAGAATTGATTCGAGTTCTTGGATGCTCCATATACCCATAGTTAGAAAAGTTTAACATCTTTCCCAAAGGGTTCTAGTTGAATGTTTTTTTGTCTCTTCTTCCACATTGCATTATTCACTATTGTTTAGTTTCATTTATTTCGATAGTAACTTTCTAATCTTCTACAAACTTTCATTGCCATTCATCATGTCATCAAACTTCTAAAATTTTATTACCTTTCACCACAGTCTTTGAAGAGGGCTCACTACTTCCCCATCCTCCCTAGAAAAGGTAATCATTCATGTTTAATGTTCATGTTATGCTTTATCTACACCAGCTTCACAAATGCAAGATTTAGCTTATTTCCATTTTGCATTTTGTCAAAACAAAAATGGCTTTGCTGCAACACAAAAGCTCAACATTAGAGTTATTCTTTACTATGAAAAAATCCCTTTGCTATTAACTTTTCTTCAATATTGTTCTTGAACAAAAATCAACAAACCAAATTGTCTTCCTTAAAAAATTATTGCATAACTACAACAACTATTTAATAATGGCTCATTACGCAACAAGGATATCATCGAATCTACAGTGGTTCAGGAATGTATTCATTACTTATGTTCCCCATCATGAATATCTATAAATGTTTCAAATTCAGTCTTTGTCTGCAACTATACGGAAATATCAAGTTCATCCTCTATTTTATGGTTTACTTTGAATGTACTCTCTTTCAAGGCATCTTCTTCTACAAAGCTTCTAGTGTTCAAAGTAATAATTTATTTTATTGATCCATAAACACAGGACTTATATACCACATACCCCACCAACATATATCTGTGGGGAGATTCCTTATTCATGGTGCAAACCTGAGTGAAAACCTTCTCATCTACTAACCACCAATAAGCATAAGAGGATGGGCCTTTCTTTAAAATGGTTTCAAGGCTTCAACTTTTAGTTTCCCATAGTAGTTCATTGCTTGGTTACTTTGCTTTTGGTGGACATATCGATGCCAACTAAGTTCCCCATATGTATTTATGGTAAAAGTTGAGGCTCAACACTTTATTACCGTCAAGCCAAAATAAGCAACATACATTATTTGGATTAATAAATGCAACCAGTGCACTCTAAGGTTTCCAACCAAGTAGAACTCTATTAGGTTGGATATTAAACCCAACAATACATAGTATGTTCTAGCTAGAAGTGGGTATTCTCCATTTCTTTTGTAAATATGCTTACCCAACACAATTTCAACAATAATTTGTGTTTAACTAGAAGAGACCATCAATCAAAATGTCCAATTGTATCACTATGGGTAATGTCATGCATAATTACTTCATTAGTAGCTCAATACAAAGCACAGTCCAACCCTGATGAATGATACATATATCATGACTTTATCTCAATGTACATTTTTTTAGGTAATGACACATAAGCTATTGTACATGTTTCTGATTAGAGATTGATCAATACAAAACATGCACATATTTTTGCTATGTTAATTTTCATATTGCAAATCTGATTTACAGTCCCGAATAATTTACTAAAAATTATTAACTAAAACACACTGAGATCTAACAAATCACACAACGAAAAAAAATAGTAAATCACACACATTCGACACTTAGATTTTCTCTGGAAAACACCAGCTTATAAAAATCATGGGCTCCCGTCCTAGGATAATGCGGCCCATTTAGGAATTACAATGATAGAATTATAGCCTTCACACCTCAAGATCAGTCGGCTTTGGTCTTGTTGTTTTCTAACCCTCAACTTCCCCTTGCTCATTTCTTTATACCCTTCCCTACACACGTGTATGGAAGTACTTCTCCACCCACTCAATGAGATATCATTCACTCATTTTGTGTGTCTATTGTATCACCTCATCCCCTTAGGATTCCTTTTATATTATTACAATGACTAAAATAGCATGGGCCCTCCATATCTCCTAAGTGATTCTAGATCACTTGAGATATATGGCTACAAATTAATCTTTCAATGTCACAAACTAAGTCACCTTTTAGGAATTATAACATAAAATTCACTTTCCCTCTTAAGCAAGTTCCTAGAGAGGTCTTCTGGATGAATCATGTATGCCCAACAGTTGACCTATGTAGAAGTTCATGTCTAAGCTACAAAAAATAACAATAATGTGGGTGGCTGTACAGAGTACTGCAACATTTATCTTGTGGAACACCGTGTATGTGGGCATGTTGGTGCAAATGGCTTGGGCCAATCAACAAATACGATAGCACTATTTTATTTTAGGAGATATTGGAGATACCCTAAGAAATTTAAAAGCCATGAACGATATATTTTCTACCATGTTAATGAACCTATGCTTAATGTGTGTTAATTCTGGCTAGTTTTTGTAATTCACCTTAAAAGGTAGCTTATGCTTATCTATTTGAAAATATGAAGCCATATTTGGAAATTATACGGAAAATTGGTCCAGTCCCAACTTTTAGATATGAAATTTGACCCACCTTGGCCCAAGTTGAATCAAGTTGAAAACAAGGCAATTGCGTAGTCCTGAATTGGGAAATCTCACTTCTAGAAATCCAATAGACCAAATAGACCTCTACTATTTTTTTCAAACATTCTTACTGTAGAACCTATCATAAAAGAGACCATAGACCTATTCCAGAACCCTTCCCTGAGTTCCAAATCCTCCTACCTGCCCGGAAACCATTTTTTAGTGTCTTTCTTGTCTCATTGAGCTAGTGTGCCTATTCATTTTTCAATTTTTTTCTTAGGTACACTACATACACCTAGTTTTGATGATACTAGGAATGTGTTGTTTATCCCTGGAGGAATTCAAACTAACAAGCAACATGTTGTTGAATGTGTTGTTGAGTTAGTTGTTAGCTCAATCAATGGTCATATATATATATATATTTCATCCTCAAAATAACCATTACAAAGCACATATACATACATACATACATACATATATATATATATATATATATATATATATATATATATATATATATATATATATATATATATATATATAGATATATATATGTATGTATGTATGTATATGTGCTTTGTAATGGTTATATATATGATGCTCATTTCAATACATTATGTTTAAATGTTGTAAGTTAAACAAAAAATATTGATGTGATATATTAAAATCCATCTTTACTTATTACAAGTTCAATATAATATATATTTAAACACAACATATAATTGGAATTGTCTCCCTTAATATAAACAATATCCCATACACATGATTGTACAAAGGAAGATAATCTTTATGGAAAGAATATATATTACTGTATCAAAGCAAGTACAAAGAGAAATATTACAACTGATCATTGACGTCGCAACTTCTTCCAACAAGCCTTTTTCTTCAAAGATCCAACCTTGTTCCTATTAGAGAAGGGACACCCAGTTCTAACATGATTCCAACATCATTTGGATGCTCTCACTTCTCCCCCCATTCCATGAAGGTGAGCTTTCATTTATAGGCCAAAGAGGATAGAAGGATTTGAGGATTCTATGGAGAAGGTTAGGGGATTCTATGTGTGGTGCTTTGATACATTGCTCATGGATTTGGATGCCTTAATAGTTTCTTATGAGAAAAAATCATGGTATTCTTACCTAGAACATCATTCCCAAGTCCCCAAGGCACCTGCAAAAGGGTATTGATTTCCTCTAATGACTCCATTCAAGGACTTGAGAACCATCCTACTATACAAAACCATTGATTGTGCCCATATCCATCTTTTATGCCAAATATCTACTTAATAGAGAGAAGAGGAATATACAAGAGAAAGGATTGAAAGTTTTCCATTGTGTACTATATGTTTTGTGAACTAGTGAGTTTGTAAACTCACTTAGATCCTTCAAATTGGTATCATAGAAAATAAAATGGTATCAAGATAGTCGCTTCCAAACATCTTTTGAGTTGATTCAACTAACAGAGTTTAAGCTAGAGTTGAGTTCTCCATTGGAGGAAGTATTTGAACTAAAATTCCAGGTATTGAACAAGCTTCCACCATGTAGTAGTATGAAAGGGTTGTAATCCTTAGTTATGTGTTGAGATAGTTGTTATTGTGAGCCTATTAAGCTCGTTTATGCTTGAACTACATGATTAGTTGTCGAGAGGTTGAAATAGCCCTGTGAAGGCTATGCAAGATAATTGAATTTTCCATGGAGATTTCTCTAGTTTTGAGCTAGCCAAATTGGTATATCTACGAGTGCTAATGAAAACAAGACTAAAGTTTGTTGAGCTCATGGTTCCACCAAAGCTCAATGTTCATAACTAAAGCTCATGGTTCCCCCAACAATTCTCATGGTTCAATAAATAGAGCTCATGGTTCCACCAAAAATTCTCATGATTCCACCAATAATGCTCATGGTTCCATAAATAGAGCTCATGGTTCCATAACTAAAGCTCATGGTTCCCCCGACAATTCTCATGGTTCCATAAATAGAGCTCATGGTTCCACCAACAATGCTCATGGTTTCACCAATAATGCTCATGGTTCCATAAATAGAGCTCATGGTTCCATAACTAAAGCTCATGGTTCCACGAACAATGCTCATGGTTCCATCAATAGATCTCATGGTTCCCCCAACAATGTTCATAAATAGAGCTCGTGGTTCCCCCAACAATTCTCATGGTTCCACCAATAGAGTTCACGGTTCCACCAATAATGCTCATGGTTCCATAAACGTAGCTCATTGTTCCATAACTAAAGCTAATGGTTCCACCAATAATGTTCATGGTTCCATAACTAGAGCTCATGGTTCTATAAATAGAGCTCATGGTTCCACCAACAATGTCCATAAATAGAGTGCATGGTTCCACCAACAATGCTCATGGTTCCATTAATAGAGCTCTTGGTTCCACCAATAATGTTCATGGTTCCATAACTAGAGGTCATGGTTCCACCAACAATCCTCATGGTTCCAAAAATAATGTTCATGGTTCCATAACTAGATCTCATGCTTCCATAACTAAAGCTCATGGTTCCCCCAAAAATTCTCATGGTTCCATAAATAGAGCTCATGGTTCCACCAACAATGCTCATCGTTCCACCAATAATGCTCATGGTTCCATAAATAGAGCTCATGGTTCCATAACTAAAGCTCATGGTTCCACCAACAATGCTCATGGTTCCATAAATAGCCAGAGCTCTTGGTTCCACCTATAATGCTCATGGTTCCATAACTAGAGCTCATGGTTACACCAACAATGCTCATGGTTCAACCAATAATGTTCATGGTTCCATAACTAAAGCTCATGGTTCCACCAAGAATGTGCATGGTTCCATTAATAGAGCTCATGGTTCCACTAAAGCTCATGGTTCCATCAATTCTCATGGTTCCATAAATAGAGTTCATGGTTCCACCAACAATGCTCATCATTCCACCAATAATGCTCATGGTTCCATAAATAGAGCTCATGGTTCCATAACTAAAGCTCATGGTTCCACCAACAATGCTCATGGTTCCATAAATAGAGCTCATGGTTCCACCAACAATGTTCATAAATTGACCTCATGGTTCCACCAATAATGCTCATGGTTCCATAAATAGAGATAATGTTTCCACCAATATTGCTCATGGTTCCACCAATAATGTTCATGGTTCCATAGCTAGATCTCATGGTTCCATAACTAAAGCTCATGGTTCCCCCAACAATTCTCACGGTTCCAAAAATAAAGCTCACAGTTCTGCCAACAATGCTCATGGTTCCACCAAGAATGCTCATGGTTCCACCTCTGTTTATGGAACCATGAGATCTATTTATGGAACCATGAGCATTGTTGGTGGAACCATGAGCTCTATTAAAATGGAACCATGAGCATTGTTGGTGGAACCATGAGCATTGTTGGTGGTACCATGAACAATGTATGTGGAACCATGTAAAATGCATACAACACCATGTGTAATTAAGGAACCTTTAACAATGTTGGTGGAAACAAGAATATCATAAGCATTCTATGGCATTGTTTGTATCTTGATTTGAATGAGAAAATTTGCGATAAGCCTATTCCCACATATCTAAAGAAATAAAAAATAATTGTCAGGATAAAAAATTGACTAAATGCATGTCATCATAGAATATATACATACATGGACACTACAAATCACTTACATATTTTATTATTTGCTAACCAAGTGTTCTGGAAATATTTTATAAATTTCTTTTGATCTTGGAATTTTTCAAGCATCCTCTTAACTGCTTCTTGCACAGATTCATCATCATGGCAAGAGTGCATAATTTCTCCAAGAGAATGATAAATTTGCGCTTGCTTTTCTTTTCCACAAACTTTGTTCTAGATGTTCTTTAGCCATGCTCGATGCACATGCCAAACGCACAATAATATGGTTGAATTGGTTACCCTCCTAAAATGACATTACAACAAAAGGGTATAAGTTATATATTTTAATGTTACATTTTTTTTTCATGCCTCTTAAAAATAATGTCACCTTAATGCTTCAATTTCAACCAAGACATAATTTGTGATAAAGGCTCAAACATTTCAATCTGAACATTCTTTCAATCCAACAGTAAATAGTATTGACAACCATTTACTGATATCCCCAATGGTGTTTCGTGATGAAATCACCCATGCTATAGAGACACCATTACGATGTTTGTGGAATACCATCAATGTATATAGTTGGTACTACATTCAAATAACTCAATTGGAATTATATATTCAATAAAATAATTAAATTTAAAAAGTGAAAATAAATGAGAGCTATAATAAATATTGACACACCCCATACATATTCATGCTAAACGCAGAATCCATTGATATAACATCATTGTGTGAATGTATCACCATCATGGAACGCATCCAACTTGGCTATATACCTATAATGAATGGAATTCCCTGCACTTTATCGTGCTTTTGGTAGTAGAAAAATTTATCGAGAAATTGGTTGTACCAACATTCAAAACTAACTGGATCTCTATCATCCTTCACATATTATTTCCTCTTTATATTGTTGTAAATGTTTAAAATGTCTTGCCTTGTCATCAAGGTATCTCGACTCACCCTTGTAAACAACTCACCAAATTTGTGCTCTACATCAGATATGAATTTATCCCAAACCATTGTAACATTGAAACCATCTTTAATAATTTGTTCGACACCAACTCTTATAGCTGATGACAAATACGGTGCTTAGATAAATGTTTGAGGCTTCCCGATCGCATCCTTTCCATGACACACAATGCCAGAATTATCAACATGCCTACAGTGACTGTATGTATGGACAATTTTGATGGGATTATGAACAATGGGAGTGGAACCATGTACAATGCATACAAAACCACATGCAATTAAGGGACCTTGAACAATGTCAGTGGAAGTGTGAATTTGGTGGTGGAATAATCTATAACAAAGTTAGAGTTGATTAAACCATGTACATATTTGGTGGTGGAATCTTGGGCATTTGGTGGTTAAATATTGAACAAACTTAATGGAACCATGAACATTGTTGGTGGAACCATGAACTCTATTTATGAAATCATGAGCATTAGTGGTGGAACCATGAGTAATGGTCATGAGGTGGTGGATCCTTACAAGGAACCTTGAACAAAATTCATGGAAAATGAGCATTTTAGGGGTCAAACCATGATGAATGTTTATGGAACCATGGACAATTTTAATGGCATTGTGAACAATGTGAGTGGAACCATGTAAAATGCATACAAAACCACGTATAATTAATGATCCTTGAACAATGTTGGTGTGCTTAATGCCAATCCAAAATGCAAGTATATTTATTTAAGAATATCAAATCATACAACTAAGTTAAACGCAAAATGAAACATATGCATTTGTGGGTGCATGCGTGGGATGGTTTTGCTAACAATGGGATTTTATATATGTACACGTTTTCCAAATCTAAATGTGTGCAAATCCATTTTGACCTAGCAACCTTCCACTCAAATAGAATAAGGTATTCCAAAATATATTGATCTTGATGGTCATCAATCCAATGGGTATAGCTAGTGAAGGTGCGAAATGATTAGTTATAATGAGGGGCACTAGGAGAGGTACCAAAGGCCAACAAAACCCCGTAGTTATATGGGCCATATACATTAAATATGGATAAATTTCTACCTAAACACAGAGACTCCACCTCGATAAAAAAAACTATGAGAACTGAAGAAAGTATTGATTAATTGAATTGCTTCATTCCAACTTGTTGACAACCCCCCTGAGTTTCCAATTGAATCAAAGGAAATAAACTCCCATTTCGAGAAAATTGTTTTCATAGATGAACAAATAATGGATTCCTTCCATATAGCCTCCAAAAATACATACGAGGAATTATATCATTAACAAGAAGATGTAGAGCCATTTTCTTGGCCTAGATATCGAGCACATGCACATTAACAGAAAAGATTTTCATTCTGAAATCTAGGCCATGGGAAGAAATGCTCTAAGAATCACGGAGATGATTGATTGCTTGCCTTGAAAATTTTATTTGGAATCCTTTTCCTGGACATGCCTGATCTTGGATTGGTTTAATGTTCTTGTATATCAGATCATTACAAAATTATCGCAGGTACTAGTCTATTCGAAACACATATTAGAAAAAATTTAGGCATCGTTTTTTGTGTTTTGTTGTGTAAAGTTGAAAAACCCTTTGAAACAATATATAACTTGTTATCCTAAAAATATAGAATATAGACATAGCAACATAAAATATAGTACAGTGTTATAAAACCACAATTCTTTTTAATTGCAATTCACAGTCCCTTGAAACACCATGTTTTATTGTGCAACCAAGCACACATAGACGAGATAAAGTCTTCGAGGGTGGTGTTAGTCATGTATGCTTTGAAAAAAGAGGAGCTTTTCCATGCTTATCTCATTCACAAACATGGATAAGTAACTATAATAGTAAATGTTGCAAATGAACTGATACTAGGATTTGTTCGTCACTTGACACATGGAATGATCGTTTGTATCAAAATTTTTAACCTTTGACACAATACCTCATTTGAAAGAGGATATGAAAAATATTGTATTGTACTAGATACAAGAACATCAATTGAACAAATTGAAAAAGTTCGTTAAAACATCTGTCTCTCATGACTAGACACAAGAATAGTTGTTGCGCCGAGAGGCACTCTACAGCCCAGTATGGGGGAGATCTTGTAACATGTAACGGATGTAACATGTCACATGTAACGTTTGTGGAAAATAATAAAATGTAAAAAGTAATAGTATGAGGGAGATCTTGTAACATGTAAGGATGTAACATGTAATGTTTGTGGTGGAAAATAATAAAATGTAAAAAGTAATAGTATGAGGGAGATCTTGTAACATGTAACGGATGTAACATGTAACATGTCACATGTAACGTTTGTGGAAAATAATAAAATGTAAAAAGTAATTGCACCGAGAGGCGCTCTACAGCCTAGTATGCGGGAGATCTTGTCACATGTAACGGATGTAAATGTAACATGTAATTTTTGTGGAAAATAAAAAATGTAAAAAAGTAAAATGTAATGAGGGAGATCTTGTAACATATAACAGATGTAACATGTAATGGATGTTACATGTAACATGTAAAAAGTAAAATGTAAGGAGGGAGACCTTGTAACATGTAACGTTTGTGGAAAATAAAAAATGTAAAAAGTAAAATGTAATGAGGGAGATATTGTAACATGTAAAGGATGTAACATGTAACATGTAAAACATAAAATGTAATGAGGGAGATCTTGTAACATCTAACGTTTGTGGAAAATAAAAAAATGTAAAAAGTAAAATGTAATGAGGGAGATATTGTAACATGTAACTGATGTAACATGTAACATGTAAAAAGTAAAATGTAATGAGGGAGATCTTGTAACATGTAACTGATGTAACATGTAAAAAGTAAAATGTAATGAGGGAGATCTTGTAACATGTAACGGATGTAACATGTAACATGTAACGTTTGTGGAACATGATAAAATGTAAAAAGTAATAGTATGAGGGAGATCTTGTAACATGTAACAGATGTAACATGTCATATGTAACGTTTGTGGAACATAATAAAATGTAAAAAGCAATAGTATGAGGGAGATCTTGTTAAAATTCAAGATGCTAAGACAGAAAATAGCAGCATTACATTCCATTTCACAATAATAGCATATACAGGATCACTGAAGAAACAACAAGCACAACATAAACACAAGAGACAGAGATTTATCCTGGGAAACCCTCATGGGGTAGAAAACCCAGCAAAGCTTCCTCAATATAGATGACCAGCAATATACAAAGATGAAACCCTAAGACATGATCTCCTCCTCCACAATAGCATACCTCTCCTCCACAAGTGCGCTATCCTCAAGTGAGTGAATGTGTATAATGAGGAACACACCTTCTCTATTTATACACTACTCTGATATGTATTTTACACAAGTACATGTAGGCTCGTATTTAACCATTAGGTTAAATACCCCATTATAACTGACTGGGCCGACCCCTCTAGGGTGGTCTAATAACCCTTTGACCCACATAACACATACAGGGCCGAACCCCACTAGGGAAGTATAATAACCCAAGTTACCACATTCCGACGGAGGAATAAACATCTCCGGATATACAATAAGATCTTCACGGAGGAATGAATCATCTCCGGAATAATAAAGTACAAATATAATATTATTTGAAGTTACAATATCTCAACACTCCCCCTTAACGAGAAGGATATTATAACAGCATCTGCACGAGCAAGGAGTCATCAACATCATACATGATACATCTATAAATCATTGGAAGCTTTCTCAACATCATCAGTAACTCAACCAGTTACTGGAATATCTTCAATACTGGAACATCAACATCTTCAGTACTGAGTCTTTATCTTCTGCAGCACTCAAACAGCTACAGCAACATCAATATCTGAATCCTCACGATTGTCAGCATCGCCATCACACGATCATCAGCATCGTCATCATACGATCATCAACATCGTCATCTCACGATCATCAGCATCGTCATATCATCTCGATCTACAGCATCTGGATCATCTCGATCTACAGCATCTGGATCATCATGATCTACAACATCTGGATCATCTCGATCTACAGCATCTGGATCATCTCGATCTATAACATCTGGATCATCTCGATCTACAGCATCTGGATCATCTCATCTACAGCATCTGGATCATCTCGATCTACAGCATCTGGATCATCTCGATCTACAGCATCTGGATCATCTCGATCTACACCATCTGGATCATCTCGATCTACAGCATCTGGATCATCACGATCTACAGCATCTGGATCATCTCGATCTACAGCATCTGGATCATCTCGATCTACAGCATCTGGATCATCTCGATCTACAACATAAGTATCCTCAACCATACAAGTACATTAATCAATACATGTATCATCAAAAGTATGTATTCTCACCAATACATCTATCATCAAAACATGTATTCTTACTAATACATATATCATCAAAAGCATGTATTCTCACTAATACATCTATCATCAAAAGCATGTATTCTCACTAATACATCTATCATCAAAAGCATGTATTCTCACTAATACATCTATCAATACAAGTATCCACACTGATACAAGTATACACAACAGCAGCATACCCTACAACACACATGATCCAATTACGGGATGGTCAATCCCTCTCACTTTAGGACATAGGTCCAAGGATGATACAATCCTGATCCACTTATGGGATGATCAATCCCTCTCAATTTAAGACATCTCTCATGTCTATGGATGATGCAATCCAGATCAACTTACATGATGATCAATCCTTATCCTTTTAAGACACCTCACCATGTCTAAGGACGATGCAATCCCAATCTACTTACAAGATGATTAGTCCTTATCACTTTAAGACACCTCACCATGTCTAGGGATGATGCAATCCCAATCTACTTACAGGATGATTAGTCCTTATCAGTTTAAGACACCTCACCATGTCTAGGGATGATGCAATCCCAATCTACTTACAGGATGATTAGTCCTTATCACTTTAAGACACCTCACCATATCTAGGGATGATGCAATCCCAATCTACTTACAGGATGATTAGTCCTTATCAGTTTAAGACACCTCACCATGTCTAGGGATGATGCAATCCCAATCTACTTACAGGATGATTAGTCCTTATCACTTTAAGACACCTCACCATGTCTAGGGATGATGCAATCCCAATCTACTTACGGGATGATTAGTCCTTATCACTTTAAGACACCTCACCATGTCTAGGGACGATGCAATCCCAATCTACTTACAGGATGATTAGTCCTTATCACTTTAAGACACCTCACCATGTCTAGGGACGATGCAATCCCAATCTACTTACAGGATGATTAGTCCTTATCACTTTAAGACACCTCACCATGTCTAGGGACGATGCAATCCCAATCTACTTACAGGATGATTAGTCCTTATCACTTTAAGACACCTCACCATGTCTAGGGACGATGCAATCCCAATCTACTTACAGGATGATTAGTCCTTATCACTTTAAGACACCTCACCATGTCTAGGGACGATGCAATCCCAATCTACTTACAGGATGATTAGTCCTTATCACTTTAAGACACCTCACCATGTCTAGGGACGATGCAATCCCAATCTACTTACAGGAGGATTAGTCCTTATCACTTTAAGACACCTCACCATGTCTAGGGACGATGCAATCCCAATCTACTTACAGGATGATTAGTCCTTATCACTTTAAGACAAGTCTCATGTCTAGGGACGATGCAATCCCATCACGTACATTTTGAACCCAGTTCATGGACGATGCAGTCCTCACGTACATTTTGAACCCAGTTCATGGACGATGCAGTCCTCACGTACATTTTGAACCCAGTTCATGGACGATGCAGTCCTCACGTACATTTTGAACCCAGTTCATGGACGATGCAGTCCTCACGTACATTTTGAACCCAGTTCATGGACGATGCAGTCCTCACGTACATTTTGAACCCAGTTCATGGACGATGCAGTCCTCACGTACATTTTGAACCCAGTTCATGGACGATGCAGTCCTCACGTACATTTTGAACTAGTGGTTCCGGGATGATGCAATCCCCATCACTTTATTCTCGAAGACCATACGTCTACGGATCAATTCAGGGACCAAGGTCCGGGGATGATACAATCCCCACTTCTCGGAGACCTTACGTCTACGGCTCTCTTTAGGACTGAAAGTCCAGGGATGATCCAATCCCCTCAACTGTCCACTAAGGACTTCATTCTCGGAGACCTCACGTATACGGCTCTCTTTAGGACTGAAAGTCCAGGGATGATCCAATCCCTTCAACTGTCCACTAAGGACTTCATTCTCGGAGACCTCACGTCTACGGCTCTCTTTAGGACTGAAAGTCCAGGGATGATCCAATCCCCTTAACTGTCCACTAAGGACTTCATTCTCGGAGACCTTACGTCTACGGCTCTCTTTAGGACTGAAAGTCCAGGGATGATCCAATCCCCTTAACTGTCCACTAAGGACTTCATTCTCGGAGACCTTACGTCTACGGCTCTCTTTAGGACTGAAAGTCCAGGGATGATCCAATCCCTTTTCTTTCTCGGAGACACCTGTCTACGGCTCACTTTAGAACAAGTGTTCAAGGATGATACAATCCCCACATGTATTCTCATCAATATACTATCGATCCTGGGAACCCATACAGAACCTGATTCACACTTCTTCTTTAATTGCACCATTAAGAGAATGGTCTTATCTAGCCACTTGGAGCAAACATCTCATCATGATTCTCTTCCTCTTTCTAAGAGAATCTTCTAGCCACAAGCCTTCTATATTTTGTTTGATTTGTAAATCTTCTTGTTGAACATCCATCACTTGTTCGGTGTTCATTATTCTTCATGATCTTTCCTACAAAACAAAATTAAGTACATGATTAGTAATCCTTCATAATCATGAAATCATGATAACCTATTATGCATACAGATATCATTTATATAGTTATGCAACTATCTTGACCAATACTTTGGCACAACACTTTCACATATCCTGTATGCATACAGTGGCTATCTAGATGCCTTCCATCTCTACCAGAACATACTATCGAGAGTGTGCACAGCTCTTAGCATGTCAGCAAAGAGGTTTCATTCTAGACAAGCAACAATGGAATGTTTGTCCAACTTACCAATCATATGCATATTAGTAGTATAATGTTCAATGCTCTATGAATGTTTGCACTCAGCATGATATGTTCTAGGAATACAAATATGCATACAAGAAATATCATTTACTATTTCAAATAACAACTCAAATACTTATCTTTTATGTTTGTGTGGTTGCCTCCCGCTTGATCTTCTATATGTCCTTTGAACTTCTATTCATTCTGTACCACTGTGCATGCTCAAGTGTGCACTAGTGTCATCCTCATGATCTCATACACAAACATTCATTCATTAGTATATTCTCAAAACATTCTAATTCTAAATAATCTTGAATATGTATAGTCATGATCATTAGTATTCAGGGTTTCAAGTAAGTCTTCTTTTACTCATGCATATTCTTGTTTGATCATAGTACTCTTCTGGTTAATTAAATCATGCATAAACCCTTGATTACTAACTTTATGAATAAGCATAACCAATCATATCAAGTATACTTATATAAGGGATCCTAACACAAGGTAAGATTCATGGGAAACATACCTGGATTAGTATACCTACTTGGTTATGTACAACATACCTAAACAATCTCTTCAATGATTTAGAGATCCTGAGCTAGAACCTGCATGTCTCATAGGTTAATCATAATATAACAAAGTCATACATACCTCGTAAGTAGAACAAAGATTATGGATGAGTCTTTGTCTTCATGTTTTCATGGTCATGGAACCTGATTTGTCTTTTGTGATGTACCTATATCTTGTTAGCAGACAACATCAAACTCACACAACATCATAATGCATTAGTACAATCATAAGTGTCAACACCCTAACCAATGAATATCTTCTATCATGCATTCATAATTTTGTTAAGGTTATACGACAAATCTAAAATCAAAATTGTACTAACTGTAATAACCTGAAGACAAACATACCATAAACTTAATCATGGACAAATATCGAAACATACCTCGATGAGTCATACCTGTCGAGATCGCTTGTATTCTTCTTATGTAAGCCCTTATCCTCATCTCCCTCTGAGACAGGAACTTCTTCACTTATGCAGGTGACCAATCCATCTTCTTCTAGGATTAACCCAATCCACTTGATTTGCAAGAACTGGACCTGGAGCTTTGAAACTTTCGGATTCACTGGACGTGACCCTGAACTGGGGTTTGATGAAGCCCACTCTTTTTCCCCATCAAAAGGTTTGATCCAAATCTCTAAGCTTCTATTTTTCTGAGGAGCTTCCAGCCGTGGTCACAGATTTCAAAAATTCCCATTTTTACAGAAGCCCTAATTTTCCACTTTTCTGATCAAAGTCCCGAACTAGGGTCTAATCAAGCCCGGCCTTCTGCCCAACCAAAAATTCTGATCTTGGTCTCTAAATTTCTATTTTGATGAGTAGCATCCAGCCGTGGTCTCCGATTACAAAAATTCCAACTTTCTTCAAAGCCCTAAATTCCGGAAGCCATGAATGAAGGTACCAAAAAATAATTCTGTTTTGACAGAAATATGTACCTGATTGTTTCTGGTGTAACTCCAAAATTTTTGATCCACAGGGTCTGAAAAAGTTTTCTGAGATAGCCTGACCTGTTAGCTTTCCATCCTGACAGGTCTGACCTCAATTGGATGTTCTGAGAGAGAGTTATGCCAAATGTCGCAACGTGACCTGTTTTGGGAAAATACAGGAGAGCGAACTTGTACTGCGTGCCACGTGTCACTGTTTGACCTTCAGCCTCTGAAAACGTTTTCTGAGATAGATCTGCCTGTTATCTTTCCATCCTGACAGGTCTGACCTCAATTGGATTCTCTGAGAGAGAGTTATGCCAAGTGTCGCAACATGACCTGTTTATGGGATAATACAGGAGAGCGAACTTGTACGGCGTGCCACGTGTCACTGATTCAACTTCGGCCCCTGAAAATTTTTTATGAGATAGTACAGTCTGTGTAATACCTGTCACTTTTCACGAAATTTCATTTGGAGCTTCCTAGACCAAGTTATGACCTTTTTCCCAAGGTCACCTGATTTTGACTCAGATCTGGAAGAGGCAGAAACCCTATATTGTACAGATCATAAATCACAAAGTACAACGAATTAGAGGTTGTCCTTTGGACACAAGGTACCTGGAGATTTTAGCTTCGTCCTGTAACAATTTCAGATCCGAAAACTTCGCCAAAACGGATTTATAGCGAAAGTGCTACGATGACTGGTTTTTTCTATGTAAAACCCTAACCTTCAAATTGTCGTAAGTAAAGCAAGTGTCTTTAGTGCCATACCTTGTCTTCCTTCAGGTTAGCTCTGATACCATGTTAAAATTCAAGATGCTAAGACAGAAAATAGCAGCATTACATTCCATTTCACAATAATAGCATATACAGGATCACTGAAGAAACAACAAGCACAACATAAACACAAGAGACAGAGATTTATCCTGGGAAACCCTCATGGGGTAGAAAACCCAGCAAAGCTTCCTCAATATAGATGACCAGCAATATACAAAGATGAAACCCTAAGACATGATCTCCTCCTCCACAATAGCAGACCTCTCCTCCACAAGTGCGCTATCCTCAAGTGAGTGAATGTGTATAATGAGGAACACACCTTCTCTATTTATACACTACTCTGATATGTATTTTACACAAGTACATGTAGGCTCGTATTTAACCATTAGGTTAAATACCCCATTATAACTGACTGGGCCGACCCCTCTAGGGTGGTCTAATAACCCTTTGACCCACATAACACATACAGGGCCGACCCCCACTAGGGAAGTATAATAACCCAAGTTACCACATTCCGACGGAGGAATAAACATCTCCGGATATACAATAAGATCTTCACGGAGGAATGAATCATCTCCGGAATAATAAAGTACAAATATAATATTATTTGAAGTTACAATATGAGGGAGATCTTGTAACATGTAACGGATGTAACATGTAACATGTAACGTTTGTGGAACATGATAAAATGTAAAAAGTAATAGTATGAGGGAGATCTTGTAACATGTAACAGATGTAACATGTCATATGTAACGTTTGTGGAACATAATAAAATGTAAAAAGCAATAGTATGAGGGAGATCTTGTACCATGTAACGGATGTAACCTGTAACGTTTGTTCAAAAATAATAAAATGTAATATGAAGGAGATCTTCCGACATAAAATAAAGAAGTTAAAAAAATATAAAAAAAATATATTATATCCGACATTAAAACTAGAAACACAAGAAGTAAAAACATAAAGAAGTAAAAAAAAATACTATAGCTAACATAAAAACTAGAAACATAAAAAGTAAAGAAATAAAGAAGTAAAAAAAAATATTATGGTGGACATAAGAAATAGAAACCAAAGAAGTAAAAAGAATATTATAGTCGACATAAGAATAGTTAGATTTGATAACATAAAAACTAGAAACATAAAAAGTAAATAAATAAAGAAGTAAAAAAAAAATATTATGGTGGACATAAGAAGTAGAAACCAAAGAAGTAAAAAGAATATTATAGACGACATAAGAATAGTTAGATTTGCTAACTAATAATCAGATTTGATAACTAAATATAACTCCAAGCAAAAAGAGATTTCAATCTTGGTCTCTAGGTTAAGACAAGCCCAATCACCTCACTACTTACCAATAGACAAGCCCAATCAACAACAAAAGATGCATATTTATTTCATTCTTTGCATTGATTTTAAATGTATCGTTTTTTTGGTTTTTTATGGTGGACATAAGAAGTAGAAACCAAAGAAGTAAAAAAAATATTATTTCTGACACAAGAATAGTTAGATTTTCTAACATAAAAACTAGAAACATAAAAAGTAAAGAAATAAAGAAGTAAAAAAAAAATATTTTGGTGGACATAAGAAGTAGAAACCAAAGAAATAAAAAGAATATTATAGCCGGCATAAGAATAGTTAGATTTGCTAACATAAAAACTAGACCACACACACACAAAAATGGTTTTGAACCTTGGTCTCTAGGTTAACACATTTGTTTTTTACATGTATGCATTGAATTTATCAATTTAATAAATAATTTGATTGGTTGCATTGACTTCAACAATGCATTGTTTTTTTTTTTACATGTATGCATTGAATTTATCAATTTAATAAATAATTTGATTCGTTGCATTGATTTCAACAATGCATTGATTTTTTTGTTTTTTATATGTATGCACTGAATTTATCAATTTAATAAAAAAACATTGTTGCATTAATTTCAAAAATGCAATGTTTAATAGACCACAAACAAATGTTCTTGAAAAACACAAGATGCATATTGATTTCATTCATTTCAATTGATAAAAAAGCATTGTTGCATTGATATCAACAATGTAGCCATAATAATAGTTAGATTTGATAATTAACTATAACTCAAAGCAAAAATGGTTTTGAACCTTGGTCTCTAGGTTAACACAAGCCCAATCACCTTACTAATAATAGTTACTTTTGGTAGCTGACTATAACTCCATGCAAAAAGGGTTTTGAACCTTGGTCTCTAGGTTAACACAAGCCCAATCACCTTAATTCCTACCAATAGACCACACACAAATGTTGTTAAACAATAGAAGATGCATATTTATTTCATTCGTTGCATTGATTTCACTGATGCATTTTTTTTGTTTTTTACATGTATGCATTGAATTTATAAATTTAATAAATAAATAAAATATTTCATTAATTTCAACAATGCATTGTTTTTTGTTATTTACATCTATACATTGAATTTATCAATTTAATAGAAAAACTACTCTGCAATGATTTCAACAAATTAATTTTTTGCGTTCTGTATTTAAGGGTATATCATGGATCCTCATGATAATATTGCAAATAATGAAGATATTGATTATAAAATAAGAAAAGTATGCTAAATGTATAGAAGAGAAAGAGAAAAATAATCTTTGTAGCAAGATTTATGTGGTTGTTGATTTCAGGAGGTTTTGGACAATCCATAGTATCCATATTCTTTAGCCGACGTTTCGAATCCATAACAGAAAAAGAAGGATCAGAACATACAAAAAACAAAGAAAACACGACCATGAACTAAAGAGATCGTGAAGAAGTGTTATCTGTGCAAAGGGATTCTCAAAAGCATGAATGAGAAATAATTTCAGGGTTATATAGGAATCAATATAACTACCAATTAATATGACATATTTGGATACATGGAATGTGATAACAAGGAAAATTTGAACTCTAATTTTGTTGATATGGAAAATTCCAATCATGCATTGCAGTTCATATCTGAAAACCAACAATATCGGTACCATCTGAAGAAATGTATACTAGACATAAAAAATTTCGTGAATGAATTGATCAATTAGCAGAAGTTCAAATATGTCATGTCTTCCAAGAGTCATATGTTGGAATAAAAGTACATAATACAAGTACAGGTCCAATGTAGATTCTCATATGATCGATATGAGAAGATGTCAAAACTACTAGGTGTGAAGGTAAGAAAAGGTGAAGAAGATAGATTGAGAATGATCAGAATGTGAACCATATTTTCATTTATTTAATCCTTACAAAATTATTGTCTCTATTTTCCAATTTTCCAATTTACTCATACTTATTACTTACATTATTATAATCCTCGAAATTCTTTGTGTTTTCAACTTAACCTGTTCCTCACAATGTTAATCAAACTCCAGTTTTGTGTCACCGCCCACGACTGAAACCAGCCTAGATCCAAATCCTAGGCTCTATCAAGTGCCAACAGGGATCAAATCTCCTGAGGTGCAAACCTCTTCTCAGGTATTGCACTCAAGGAGCTTTTCGAGGAGAGGTTTGCACCTCGGGAGATTTGATCCCTCTCGGCGCACGATAGAGCCTAGGATTTGGATCTAGGCTGGTAGTATGAGGGAGATCTTGTAACATGTAAAGTTTTTTTGAAAATAATAAAATGTAAAAAGTAATAGTATGAGGGAGATCTTGTAACATGTAACATGTAACTTTTGTGGAAAATAATAAAATGTAAAAAGTAATAGTATGAGGGAGATCTTGTAACATGTAACATGTAATGTTTGTGGAAAATAATAAAATCTAAAAAATAATAGTATGAGGGAGATCTTGTAACATGTAACGGATGTAACATGTAACATGTCACATGTAACGTTTGTGGAAAATAATAAAATGTAAAAATTAATAGTATGAGGTAGATATTGTAACATGTAAAGTTTGTTCGAAAATAATAAAATGTAAAAGTAATAAAATGTAAAAAGTAATAGTATGAGGGAGATGTTGTAACATGTAATGGAAAATAACAAATTGTAAAAAGTAATAGCATGAGGGAGATCTTGTAACATGTAACGAATGTAACATGTAACGTTTGTTCAAAAATAATAAAATGTAAAAAGTAATAGTATGAGGGAGATCTTGTATGTAACGGATGTAACGTGTAATCCTTGTTCGAAAATAATAAAATGTAAAAAGTAACATGTAACATTTGTCAAAATTAATAAAATGTAAAAAGTAATATAGAATTTCGTAAATAAATTGAATTTGATTATCATATAAAGTGAGTTTTATACTTGCATAGATTAAAATTAAATTTAGTGTAATATTTATATTGAATTTAAATTTAAATTAACATTTAATTAAAATTTATATTTTAATTAAAATTTATATTTTAATTAAAATATATATTTTAATTAAAATATATATTAATTTTTACATATAAGTATATAAGTTATGTACATTGTATAATAAGAACGACATGTGGTATAGTGGTAAGGGTGTTGGGATAATGGGCATGTGGTCCAAGGTTCAATCCTCCCTGATTACCTACTTTTTTAAAAAAATACAGAATTTCGTAAATATATTGAATTTCATGTAAAGTGAGTTTTAGACTTGCATACATTTCAATGTATGGGGTCTTTTTATTGCATTCTTTTCAGTGTATATGTTATTATGTGGATGCGTGGATGCATTGATTTCAGTGTATGGATGCATAGATTTTAGTGTATGGGGTTTTTTTAGTGCATAATTTTCGGTGTAGCTCGCACCCCTCCCTCACTCCGTCCACCTATTAAAATATATATTAATATTTACATACAAGTATATAAGTTCTTTACTATGCATAATAAGAACTACATGTGGTATAGTGGTAAGGGTGTTGGGACAATGGGCGTGAGGTCCAAGGTTCAATCCTTCTAGATTACCTACATTTTTTTTAAATATAGAATTTCGTAAATAAATTGAATTTCATTATCATGTAAAGTGAGTTTTATACTTGCATAGATTTCAGTGTATATATTATTCTGTGGACGCATTGATTTCAGTGTATGGATGCATAGAATTCAGTGTATGGTGTTTTTGATTGCATATTTTTCAGTGTTGATGTTATTGTGTGGACGCATTGATTTCAGTGTATGGACCCATAGATTTCAATGTATGGATGCATTGATTTCATTGAATGGACGCATACATTTCAATGTATGGAGTTTTTTATTGCATATTTTTCAGTGTAGATGTTATTATGTGGACACATAGATTTCAGTGTATGCACGCATTGATTTGAGTATATGGACGCATAGATTTCAATGTATGGGGTTTTTATTACATGCTTTTCAGTGTAGATGTTATTCTATGTACGCATTGATTTCAGTGTATGGACACATAGATTTCAGTGTATGCATGCATTGATTTTAGTGACAACAAAAGAATGAGAAGAAGACTTGAAACGAAAAGTAGATTAACAAAAAGAATTTCGAAAAAGGAAGTTGGACGAAATGATAGCATAAGAACTAGAAGAACGAAGAAAACAAAACGCAGATCGACAAAAAGAATATCGAAAAAGAAAGTTAGACGAATTGACAACAGAAGAATGAGAGGAACAAAGAAAATGAAACGTTGATCGACAAAGAGTGTATGGAGAGAGAAAGTTGAAGCAATTGGAAGAACAAAGAAATCAAAATGTACGAAATGGATAAATGACGACAGAAGAAGGAGAAGAACGAACAAAACAAAACATAGATCAACAAAAGAAAATAAAAAAAAGAGTTAGGAGAATTGACAGCAGAAGAACGAGAAAAACAAAGAAAACGAAATGTTGATCAACAAAGAGCATATCGAGAGAGAAAGTTGAAGCAAGTGGAAGAACAAAAAACTTAGTCTGCATAACAACAAATAAATCAAAATGTACAAAATGACAAAATGACCGCAGAAAAAGGATAAGAACAAACAAAACAAAACGCGGATCAACAAAAAGAGAATTGAAAAAAATAAATTAGGCGAATTGTTTCTATTTTCCAGTTTAAAAATTTACTCAATCCTTAATACTTATTACTTACATTATGATAATCCTCGTAAATGTATCTATGTTTTCAACTTAACATGTTCCTTACAATCTTTATCAAACTCGAGTTTTGTGTCACCACCCACAACTAAAACCAGCCTATATCCAAATCCTAGGATCTATCAAGTGTCGAGAGGTATCAAATCTCTCGAGGTGAAAACCTCTTCTCAGTTATTGCACTCAAAGAGATTTTCGAGGAGAGGTTTGCACCTTGGGAGATTTGATTCCTCTCGGCGCTTGATAGAGCCTATGATTTGGATTTGGTAATAACTACATTGGAGGTTACCGATTACATTGGATCCATTGCTGCTATTGTGACATTTTGTCATCAAAGTAACAATCAATATGAATTGTTCCGCAAAGATGGTCAATTAGAAAAAACCAAGAAAGAAATCTAGGTGATGTGTCATATTTTCCATTGCACTATATTATATTCTCTTGTATTGACTACATGTTCAGTAATATTTTTGAAGAATAACAAAAAAGAAAATCGACTGAACTTCTCCAACTATAATTTAATTATTCTTACAAGGAATTTTTCTCTCAAAGTGCAAAATCAATTTTCCTACCACATTGCCCCAATGATTCTATTCAACCTTTGCATCTCTTCATGTGATTCTTATAGATTTTGTACTCTATTATTTAGAAGAGGTAGTTGTGTATGGATTACTCTACAATTTTTTTTCGAAGAATTTCAATGTTTACATACCAAACCCAGGGCCTAGCGTGAACAACTCATTATGTTTTAGAAAACAAAATACCAATTTACGGAGAACATATTTTCCTTGTAGTTATATTAATTTTCCATAATTAAAAGTTATATATTCTGGAAGGTAACTGGATTGTCTACATTTCAGTTTTTTTACCCCATGTTCTAAAATGTTGTGTAGGTACCTCTAATATTTATTTTTAGTAATCATATTTATATTTTTCATGTTTCCTTTGCAACTAACATGTCATAATTGGGTAACATTACCTTTCACCATCCCTTTTACCAATTTTAAATATTTTTATCATTAATTTTTTCATGGAGAAAGTGAACCTAGAGTTATTTCCCAACTCATATATCTTTATGGATTGAGAAAGATGTTATTTCCCAACTCATATATCTTTATGGATTGAGAAATATGCTTCTCATAGTTTTATTGAGCTAACAATCTTGTCCCCTAGCCACTAAATTGTGCACATGTGATGTATAGTTGTATATAATATTTCAAATTTCCATTATAATATAATGCAATCCCCTAAAAAGTAAATTTTACACATGTGACATATATGTACATAATACTTCAAATTTCAATTGCAATATCAACTTTCACGCTTCATTTGAGCATGTTGATATAGGTTCCAAATTTATAAAACATAGAAGACAAACCGTCAATGTAGAAATAGTTTTCTTACTTGCATGAGGTCTTCATATCTCTATTTTTAATGGTGACATCAAAATACATTCAAATCCATTCTTATTTAAATTTTAAAGTCCTTTAATTATATAAACAATTTTAGTTTTATATAGAAATTTTTTTTTATTAGAATTTTTTTTTTAATATATTGAATTTATTAAAAAAATCATCTCGACCCACTTTAAAAAAACCAAATAATATATAAATAAAATAACAAAAATAATAAAGAAATAAAAATAACTACTAGCACAATTGCTCATTGTTATCTTCCTTTCACTCTTCCTTTTATATCTTTATGTTTAAGAGACCATTATATAACTCTACATCTATGAAGCCATAGAGTGAACTCATAGTATGAGTGTGTTTGAAATCTATTTAATATGTGTTTAGGAAATCTTAACTTTTACTTTAAGTTAAATATTTATAATGTATGAAATTTTAATTTCAATTTTTATTGAAATTGTGTTGAAATCATTAAGATTTGTTTTATTGAATCATTGAATTGTAAAAGAAATAGTAATGAATTAATTGTTTTGGCTTAGAATTGTATTCCTATGTTCGTAAAGATTAGAAAGTTGCCTTAAATATCAATAGTTTTAATGGGTTAAAAAGGTAGGAGTGCTAATATTGTTTCAAATATTTTGAAGTTGAGATTTAATGTGGGCACATGCAAGACAAGACATTTCAAGAGAAATAATTTTTGTTCCTCCCCCTTCTTAGTATCACAAAGAAGACAAATTATTTCATCCCACAATATTTTAAGAGTTATTCACCACCTTGCTTCATTATGGAGTTTGTGAGAATTCTTTTTTTATTTCAGTAATATTGATTTTCTTTATTACACTAGTTATAATAAAAAAATAAATTTTTATCTTCTAGATTATGGTTAGTGACCCCTTTATGGTATCTTAATTTACTTTTATCCTTTAATAATATGTGGCACCATAATTTCTCCCTAAATTTACATGTAATATTATTTTTTATAGTATTAATACTGTACCAAGTGACATCCTCCTTTGAAATCCATCTCACTTTGCAACTGACTTTGAATGGAGTTTGAAGCAATCTTAGAATACCACATCTTTCATGTTAGTTATATTATACCTGTACAATAGGTACCTATCCATAATTATAATTCTGATGGAGTAAAGATCGACTTCTTTGAAGATAAGAAAGGATGTATTGCTTTTAATTGTGAGATTATAAAACACTTATGGATTGTCCCTTCTCCATTATTCTCTAGAGATGTTGCAGCCCCAAACATCTCATTCATATAAGATAAGAAGAGTGACAAAAGAATCAAAGAGAATTTTATTTTTTCCCACATCAAAATATGCTTTCCACACTCAATTAATTATTTTCTCAATGTTATAGTTTGAGTTAAGCTTGGGATTGAAAGTTGACTCCAATATATAAAATGCGGTAATTTAAAATTGTTTTCAACATCAAAATAGGCTTTCCACCCTCAATTAATTATTTTCTCAGTATTATAGTTTGAGTTAAGTTTGTGATGAAAGTTGACTCGAAGGCATAAAATGCATTAATTTAAAATTGTTTTCAACATCAAAATATGTTTTCCACCCTTAATTAATTTTGTTCTTAATGTTATAGTTTGAGTTAAGCTTGTGATGAAAGTTGACTCAATTAATTGTATGAATTACCTTCCTTTAAATTGTTATTATTATACACAAAATTAGTAATTAAACTTATTCAATTTAATTATCATAATCTTTATTTTACTATATTTATTATCATTCCACACACACACACACCAAAATTTCATTTTAATTTATTAATTATTTTAATTATTCTTATACTATAGTATATTGTGATTTTATATTTTATTTATAATGTTATAATATATATATATATAATATTTTTTATAATATCTTCAAATTTTCATTTTTAAAATATATATCAAAATTTCATTTTAATTTATTAATTATTTTAATTATATATTGTATTTTATATTTTATTTATAATGTTATAATATTATTTATATGTATATAAAATATTTTTTATAATATCTTGCTTCAACTTTTCATTTTTTAAATATATTATATAGTTGGAATTATATTTATTTTGTATATATACATATATTTTTGTGATGTGGAACTACGTTAAAATGTACAAGACTGTGCTCGAAACGTCAAGCACAGTGTTGTACATTTTAATGCAATTCAAGATCACAAAATTATTCCTTGCATATTATGGATACCTTCATACATATATTTTGTCATAAGAAAACAAATTTATAATATGATTTCATAATATGGTTTAGTTTATTTTTAAGTGTTAGATTTTTTATACATTTCTTTAGTATGTCTATATATATGACTGAAGTAATATACTATAATAATATACATTAGGAAAAACTTCATTACAATATTCTTACAGATTGGTCATGTTATACATTTATGATAAATATTTGTCATAAATCGTTTTTAGAAGAAATATAAGAGAATATTGAGAACGTTGGATTTAACATTATTTGAAAAATTTTGCAAAAAGGAAAAATTTATTTTGCATAGTTTGGACACATGTAAATATTATATTTATAATTACACATTATACATGGAACTATTTTTCATATTCTGCTCCGAATTTTGCCCCTTTTTTCTCAATTTTGTTGGATGGCCTTTCATGCAAGTCATGCTATATGCAACAGTGACACGTGTAGCTTATATTTTTGGCTCGTAAATTCCAATGCATAGAACAAAATCTGTGAGACCCAATGTAATTAACAGATTGTAATAAACATATTAGGCATTATTGTTGCAATTAGTACAATATAAATTTGAAATAAATTGTAAACATAATCACTAGTAGATTTGAACCCAAAATCCGACGAGTAAATCCGACGATCTCTAACGAAAAGGACCGTGTCGTCGGATTTTTCTTTAAAATTTTTTGTTTTTTGTTTTTTGTTTTAAATTTCGTGAGGTGTCCGTCGGAGATCCGGTATCATTTTGAATATCCGACGGCGTTGCGAATATCCGACGCCTATGGGGGTATCCAACACCTGGGATGTCGGATAACCGACACCATTTCAAACCTGAAGAAGTCGGATATCCGATGGATATTTCCCAACGGTAACTAGGTTAGAGTCGTCGGATATCCGACGTCGGTTTGACTTTTTAACTTTTAAAATTTATAAATATCCAACCATTCCGACATGTTTGCCATACCAGTGACGGTTTGCGGATGTTTTTTGTTGTTTGACGGACTGTTTTTCATTGTTTTTGTGATTCAAGTGAGCGAAGTACTATGGAGCTTGATTTTGTAAGATCGATAATCTTCATTTAAGCTCTTTACAAGAAAATGTCAACTAGCAATATTCCTGATCCAGACGAACAAAATCAAAAATTGCTTGCTAGATTGTGGGAAGGAGTTGAAAGAAGGGGTGATGGGAAATGCTATTGTCCATGTAGTCAATGTAGGGGCTTTAAGAGGAGAAGAATTTTGATCACAACAGCCACAAAACATTGTAGGGAGCATGGGCACACCGAGGGGGGACATGAATACCATCCATTTGTAAGTTTTGCATTATATATGTTTTTATTTTGATTGCTTTTGTAAATTTATGTATTATTATAATATTTCTTATGTATTATTACAATATTTCTTATTTTTGACAAACAATACAATTGGTCATTGTTCTTTTCATCCCAACAGTACAAAATTTGTTAAATTTTTACATTTTGTGTTTGAATTTCTTATATTAACTTCTATCTATTGATTGTTTCATGTAATTATAAAGGAAAGACATCCTACAGCATATCATCTGGATCAGCAAGTGCTTCCAGAACAAGTACCAGAGGAACATGGAGCTATGAATATTAATGGAGAACAAGTTAATGATCACATTGAAGAAGATGATCATACTGATAACATATTTTAAGATGATGTTACAAATACTTTGATCTATGATTTATTTAATGTTGGAATGGATGATGATGATGATCATGAAAATGATGAACATTTTGATGATATTCATGATATACCTCTTCTTGACAAGGCATACGAACCCCTTTATGACGTCTCCAAGAAAAATCTTCTCTCTGCTATATTGTTGGTAATGAACTTGAAGGTTATGAATGGTCTTTCAAACATATCAGTCACACGGATGTTAAGGTATGTAATATATTCTATCACAAAATATATATGATTGTCGTGTATTTTTTTGTTAATTCATATATAAGTCAAATTATAACTACGGATGAAATTTGTTTCATTAATATTATTTGTATATTATATTAACTAGATTTTTATTTTAATTTGTTGTAGCATGATAGGTGAATATTTGTTACCACCGTCAAATATTTTACCTCGCACATATCGAGATTTATCTGCCATCATGAAAGAAATTGGAATGCAGTATGACACAATTCATGCATGCCCTGATGATCATGTTCTTTATTACAACCAGCATGAATTTGCAACAGAATGTCCTAAATGTCATATCAGTAGATATCGCACAGATCAAGTAACTAAAAAGGTGCCTCGCAAGATTCTATGTTATATTCCCATTATTCCCCGTTTGTAACGACTGTTCAGGTGCAAAAACATAGCGCAGTTTATGGATTACCATGCACATAACAGAAGTCAAGACAACATTATTCGGATGCCTGCAGATGGGTCTGCATTTAGAGATATGGAGGAAAAATGTCCTCACTTTAAAGACGAACCTCGTAATCTTAGGATTTCTTTGGCAGTAGATGGTGTCAATCCTTTTGCAGAGATGAGATCTGTTTACTCGGTGTGGCCTATTTTTGTTATCAACAACAACATTCCTCCATGGTTGACAATAAAGAGGGAGCACATAATGTTGTCGATGATTATTCCAGGTACGAACACTGCAGTTTTTTTTTAATGTAGTGGTATATTCTCATTTGTTGTTTTTTGTCTCCTAATGTTATATATATATATTTAAAGTTTTTCTATTATGAAATATGGCTTATATATCTAAATGGTACGTCTCATAATTAGAATATTTATTTTATATGTTCAAATCAATCAGGTAAGTACCAAGTCAAAGATGTGAATGTATATATCGAACCTCTTATTGACGAGCTACTAAAGTTATGGAATGGCATCACTATGTATGATGTATCTAGACCAATACGACAAAGGCAATTCCAATTCCATGCAATGCTTGTATGGACAATACATGATGCCCCAGGGTTAACCCATTTCTGTGGTATGTAATTATAAGTTCCACTTCAGTTGCATTTAATTTTACGAACTACTAGTTAATATAATACGCATGCATGTTTTTCTAAATAATCCAGTCATTTTTTATATAATTATAGTAGACAATATTGATATTCCATCTTTTTATTTAGGTCTTCAGACAAAGGGGAAATTTGCATGTCCAGTTTGTGGTCCTAAGATCAAATCTTGTTGTTCAAAAAGCTTAGGAAAGGAGGTGTTTGATGAGTATAGGCACTTCCTCTCCAAGAATCACAGGTATCAAACTACCGAAAAACATCTTTTCAATGTCAAGCAAGAGAATGCATTAAAACCAAAGAGAATGACACCTCAGCTATGGAAGTTGCAATATAATAGAAATCGTCAAAGTAAGTATAATCAATCATCGTATATGATCATATTGTATTTTATTATACTGTGTGTTGTTTAGTGTAATTGACATTGATTTAATATTTAATTTCATCATTGTTGTTCATGTGTTCATCATGAATGCATTAATGGGCTTCCACGAGGAATGAAAAGTTATCCTAGACAATTTAGTAGGTTTCCCTACTATCAGCACCTAAAAATTTCTCACCTATTTGATACAATGCATATCGGAAAGAATGTGACAGAAACATTATGGCGAATATTGGATGGAAGGAGTGACAAAGAAAAATTGTCAAAATTTGCAAAGACATTCAAGATAACAACCATGCAATGAAAGACATCATTCAATTTCATAGCAACGGAGAGCAAATTAATATAAACTCACTTCCATGGATGTTAACGGACTAGCAAAGTAATGTTGTAAAAGAAGTCATTCGAAAAATTAAATTTCCCACTGGATTTTGTGCGAACATGAAGAATATCATAACAAAGAAAGGTGATTCCGCGGGGGTGAAAACGCACGATTGGCATGTCTTCATGAAGGTAATGATTATTATGGTTTGCATTTAAATTTTTTTTCTTTTTCTTTTTCCAATGAATATGGTTGGTATTGTTGTTTGTCTAGTACTCTTTTTTGATATTTTGAAACGATTTGTATGTTATTGTTACAGTATGTTCTACCTCTCTCTATCTCAGACAACTTGGACAACAATGTCAAGCAAATAATATATAGTCTCGGGAAATACATGAGGTAAGTGGTGATTTTTCCATGTGCTTATTGTTTGTTTAATTCAACATAGAACTTATTCTTTGATTTTCATTCTCTACTTCATGTTACGTAATATAATGACTTTTTTCTTTAATCTCTTGATTGGGTTGTCATGTCACTTGTAGATGGTTGTCATCTAAAGAATTCCATAAAGAAGACATAAAGTATTGGAGGAGAGAAACTCCTCATCTCATACGTGAAATGCAGAAGCATCTACCTTCAACATTTTTCAATGCACAGGAACACTACATCATACACCAAGTTGAGGAGATTGAACTGTGTGGACCTGCACACTCAAGGTCCATGTGGATGGTTGAGAGGCACCTGAAATTTATGAAGGGTTTGGTTAGACAACGAGCATATGATGAGGGTTCTATGATGGAGGCATATATGGTATACCAAACATGTTGTACATTAGTATTTATCTTCCTATATTGGCGTCAAAGCTCAATTTACGTTGCATTTGTGATCCAGACTTCAAAATGATTTTGAAGGGGAGTACCCGAAGGGGAAAGGTAGATCGAGGAAGGTGAAAGGTAATATAACACATTTCACTAGTGATTTTTATGTTTATATATCATACATATTCTATTTTTATATTTAGTATTTTGCATCATTTTATACTGTAATTATATACTTTTTTAAGTGACTAATATACATTTTCATTGAATTTAAATTTTATTGTCATCAAACAATTGGTCGAGAGTGGGATGCGATTCATTTATACATCACAAAAAATCTTGGCTGGATGAAGGTATGGATCGAAAAATGTGAACAATCTGGTCATGGAATATCATGGGAAGGTGTGGCTTAATTGGTTAAAGCTGCACATCGCAATGGAGACACCAATCTAACACAAAGGGAAACCGATTTAGCAAGAGGTTTAAAAGATAACTAGGTAAGCATATTAATCAACGACACTATTTATTTATTTTTTTAAATATTGTCATTGTATGCCACGCTGATTATTTTCCTTTTATGGCATTATAATAAACATGCACTACTTTATCATAAATTTGGGGTCATTATGTAATCTTTTCCTGTATGTCTTGTTGTACTAGGTAAAACACCATAAGGCTATGTGGTGCAATGGATGTAGATATTGCATCAAAAAGTTGGATGAAACAAAGAAAACATCTGATTGTGGGATATATGTAGTCTTTGAGGTGACCAATGTTTCTTCTAGAAGTGACAGACATCCAGAACTATTTGAAAATCGATACTATGGGTATCTGGAAGACATTCTTCAGTGTGACTTTAACTCCTTCAAGGTATTTATGTTCATTTTCAAATGGTACAGGTGTCGATTGAATCAACATGATCCTGATAAAACAATTATTGATCATGATAATGGTTTTACCATGGTAAATACAAGGTTGTTTGAGCTAGGAATGGAGCCCTATGTTCTTCCAACCCAATGTGAATAGGTATTTTACTCTAAGGTTCCAGGTAGAGTGGGTTGGTCATTTGCTGTGAGACCCGATCCAAGGGGAAGGCTGGTAAAGTATAACGTAGATGAAGGTAATGAGGACGTTCTCGAAGAAGAAGATGTCCTTGAAGATGATCATGATCAACATGAGTTAGATGATATTCATGTTCCAAAAGAAGATTTTGAAGAACTTCTTGAATTAGATCATGATGTATATTCAGACAATGTCCATGAAGATGATATTGGCGATGACATGATGATTGTAACTGACATTGACGACGATGATGATATGGCCAATCCTTACAATGTTGAATCTGGATCATTGGATGATAGTATAGACGATCACTTAGATGAAGAAGATGATGAATACCATTGAAGTTTATGATCAGGTATGCATTACTAATAATAAATTATTAACTGTTTCTTAGCTAATTTCCATTTTCTTGTATGTTAAAATTAGAAACCTTTCTTGTTATTCAGTATGAATGAGAAAAGACATTTAATTTTTTTGTACATAGATATTTTTGTTGGGTTATATTGGGGAATTGAGAGTGATGAGAGGGGGGGGGGAGGGGCCATAAGAGCTTCCACCTTCACGTGGTTGACCCTGTTTAGTAGAGAATATTAAACGATTCTCGAAACAGAGAGAAGCTTATAATTAAGGAAATGCAGTACAATTATCATGCTACCCCAAATGGCGTACTTCTTGATCACCAATATCATCTTCATCATGATCACCATCTTCATCATGATCACCAGGATCATCATCATCATCATCATCATCATCATCATCATCTTCTTCATCATCGTCATCATCATCATCTTCATGATCGTCATCATCATCATCTTCATGATCGTGATAATCATCATCTTCATCATTGTCGTTGTCATCACCACCAACATCATCATCATCATCATCATCATCATCACTATCATCTTCATCATCGTCATCATCATCACGATCATGATCATCGTCATCATCAATCTGCATCATGATCATGATCATCTTCATTTTCATCATTGTCACCATTATTCATCATCATCATCATCGTCATCATCATCATCATCATCGTCGTCTTCATCATCATCATCATCATCATCATCGTCCCCATCTTGGTCATCATCATCGTCATCATCATCTTCGTCTTCATCATAATTGTCATTGTCATCACCACAAACATCATCATCATCATCATCATCATCATCATCATCATCACATTCATCATCATCATCATCATGATCATCATCGTCATCATCATCATCATCATCATCTTCATCATCATGATCATCAACATCTTCATCTTCATCATTGTCACCATTCTTCGTCATCATGATCATCATCGTCATTTGAAATCTTCATCATCGTCATCGTCATCGTCATCGTCATCATCATCATCATCATCATCATCGTCGTCGTCGTCATCTTCATCATCATCATCATCATCGTCCCCATCTTCATCATCATCATCTTCATCATTGTCGTTGTCATCACCACCAACATCATCATCATCATCATCATCATCATCATCATCATCTTCATCATCATCTTCATCATCATCATCATCATCATCATCACATTGATCATGATCATGATGATCATCATCATCGTCATCATGATCATGATCATGATCATGATCATGATCATCATCGTCATCATCAATCATCATCATCTTCATCATCATGATCATCAACATCTTCGTCTTCATCATTGTCACTTAATCGAGAACTCCATTAATTATAATCTACAATCTACAAAAAGATTTTTAATTTTAAAAATTCTTAATTTTTAATCTTATCATTTTATTTTATTACTAAATTTTTTAATTAGTTTCTAATTATTTAGTGAATACCTTATTTGCTATTAATTACCAATCCCCTAATTATATTCTAGGGTTGAGTGTATAAGTGGAATGGTAAGTTATTAGTTTAGGTTATGTAATAAGGTAGAATATTAATATATTAAATAAAGTATTTTTAAAATATATTGTTTTACCTATGTTTATGTTAATTAATTCCCATATTATTTCTTTGAATATTAATTAGTGTATAATTAAGCCTAAAGTAATTACAATGTTGATTAGAAATCATGTTAGAACTTAATTGGATTTTTATTTTATTTTATTCTAGTTTTTAATTAATTTAGACTTGTTTAGGTAGTGTCACAATGTTTAACTTTCACTTAATTGACTTTTTTAATTAATTTGATTAATTTTTCATTTCAAATTAAATTAATGATTACACTAGTTTGGTAATGTTTTTCTTAACAGTTGTGGAACTAGTAAAGTGTGGAGTGAATGATAGGTTTATTATGATTACTTATGGTGTCCTAAGTCTAAGGATTACCTATGCTTGTTTTTTAATGAGTGTATAAGGGGTTTCCATAAAGTGATCAGTTTGGTTCCATCGTCCCTATTGAGACAATTTTCACACATCTCGATTTCAATCTTCTCTCTAATCTTATGCTTTGTGAGGTTGTCTACTTTTGCTAGGACAGAGGCTTTTTCCAAACAGATTTGATGTTGGGTTAGGTGAGAAAGTTTTGCTAGGGCTGATTTCTTATGCCTATCATACCTAAGGTCGGCGCTATGTTCTTTTAGTCTTGTTTCTATAGACCTACTAGTTTCCCCTATGTAAGGCATACTACACAAACATGGAATGGAGTAAACACCTTTGCATAGCATGGGAGGTATGGGGTCTTTCTGGGAGTCTGCTAAGCTTCTTATTGTGTTGGGAGGGGTGAATAATACTCTGAAATCATGCTTTCCGAGTATCTTTGCTAATTTATCAGTGGTCCCTTTAATGTAAGGGAGGAAGATCCTATTTCGTGGGATTACTCCTTCTTTAGGGCACAGTTTGTTCTTCTAGTTCTCGTCTAGGTTAGATTTTTTTATGGTGTTTGTTACTATTTTGTGAATTTGCTTGCTCAGGTATTTTTTCAAGCTATGGTAGCTTCCACATGCTAGATGCTCATTCATTTTTCTTATATAATCACTGGTGTCCAAGATTACGGTGGCGTTCCCTTTATCTGCGCGCATGATCTTGATGTCTTTGTTCTCTCGCAGGGTTTGCAACGCTTGTCTCTCAGGTAGAGAGATGTTGGATTTGGGAGGTTTGGCTTTGTGGATTACCACTGCACAATCTTGGCGAATGCATTCAGCTTCCTCTTCAGGAAAGTTTTTTATGGCATCCTCTATGTTACAGATGAGGTCTTTAGTAGGGATGGATCTTGGGGCCAAGGAAAAGTTTAAACCAAGTTCAAGGACGCTAAGGGTGTTATCGTCAATGATGGCGTGGGAAAGGTTAATCACAGTTTTTCTCTACGTTTAGTTTTATTTTTTTTATTTTTTGTAGTTTCTTTATATTTTATATATATGTTTTTTAAGTTTTATAGTTTATTTATATTTTGTTATATATATAATATTAATATATATTATATATATAATACATTGTATATATATAATATATAATATATTATATATATAATATATATTAATATTATATTGTTATTATATTAATATTATATTGTTATATATATAATATTAATATATATTATATATATAATATATTATATATTATATATATACAATGTATTATATATATAATATATATTAATATTATATATAAAAAAAATATAAAAAAAACATTAAAAAACTACAAATATAACATTAAAAAACTTTTAGAAAAAACAAAACTTACCAATTTATGGCTTGCTCCTCTTGACGAGCGCAAACCTGCATTACACCCGCGAACCATTACGGCCAGCCTAGTGTTGATAGACATTACTTAGAGCCGGTTGATAGCCCACCTGTTGATAGCCAGCCTATTGTTAACCATTCTTTGAGTGAGGCCGTAGAGGATCAGGTCGAGGAGGTTGAGGAGCTGAAGGTGGTTGAGGAGGTCAAAGAGGTTGAGGAGATGAGAAGGTCTAGAACCCATAGAAGCTGCAATGCCTACCAAATCGGTAAGATTCGGCTCTATATCTATGTTTGCTGACCTTTTGAGGATGCCACGAATACCCAAAATGCTAAGGGGTTTGGGCTTGGGGCCTCGTGTCTGTATAAATGTTGACTGGGTACTGATCGAGTCCTTCTGTGTATAAAATTTAAGGGTAGGGCATCCGAATGTGCTTCTGCATTTTCCTTTTTAAACAATGGATGACCGTATTGGTTGCTATTCTAATGTTTTAATGGAACGAACCGTTTTGCATTTCTATCTTATGGCTAATTGCTTTTGCACTTTGATTTTATCACTGAAATCGTTAATGGTTGTGTAAACTTCTTATGCACAAGATGACCCTAATACTTGGGGTTTATGAGACTCAAAACCTGGATGGAAATCGTATTTGAACAGGGTTATCCAATCTTTTAAGAAGTATATTGAAAATATGTGTTTGTAAATGTCTGACGTCATAGTCTTTGTTTAACTATTTCTTTTGTTCTCAGAGGGATTCATTCCCTGTCCTAATGTTTCCAATTTGGGGAAATGTACAGGATGTGATTGGTTGTCTATGAACAAATGCATCCATTTCTTGCAAAGTTGTTCCAAGCTCTCGATCAAAGGACTGGATATCAAATAAATAAAGCTCCTGTGCAAGAATTAAAAAGAATCAATATTAGCATTGACGCACCTTCAATACCAACTAAAAAAGTTAAAACCTACCTAGAAATTATTAGCAGCTCTAAATGAAATTGATAAGCCTGATACATGCAAGATTACCTGCTTAAGGACCAATTTATAAAAAGCTATTGAAAGAGGTAAATCTAGAAGCCGCCCATCCTGAAGAGCTTTTTCCATAACTTGTCCGAGAAGATGGAAATAATTTATTACCTTGGAAAATATACTTCCCTGCAAAGAATCTCCATTAGGTGGCCATGGGCGAGGAAATAACCCTTGAGGATCCTGCACAAACTCTTCAGTTTCAACTGTAGGGATTGTACTGACTCTGTTTGTATGCAAAAATACTCCATGGTGTTCAAGATCCCGCATCTCAACATTTTTTGCCACTACAACTTCCTTAGAACAAGAACCTGACCTCCACATTCCAAGCACTTTCTTTTGTAATTCATGGCTACGAAGAGTATAGAACTCCAAAGTTGGACTTAGACCTGTGCCAACCTCTCCAAAGTACTCCACTTCAGGAACTGCCTTATTACTACCATACATCTCCATTACCTTCATAGCTGAATCCAGTATACGGTGCCTATAAACACGAACCTTTTGACCCTGCACCCTACCAACTTGTACTTCTAGATTATTATTGAAGTTTGAAGTTTCAACACTCTGTTGCTGGTGCAAGTGATGTAGGGCGCGAGATAACCCAAATGAAAGTGAATAAAAGTATTGCCTTCTTGTCTCAAATGGAAACAAGAATGGGCATGTTTTGGTTAATTGGTGACACCAAGAAGGCAGACCTCCACTGAATAGTGCCAGAGGATCTTGCATTTGTCGTGCTAAGTTTCCATGTTGTCATCAGAAGTTTGCATCAGACTAATGTTCGTAGAAATGGAACAAATGCAGAAGATTGGTTGTCTTTATATGAACCTTCCTATTTAGGACTGGAACAGAAGTTTCCATGTGACATGCCAGAAGTTGGTGCTTACTAGTCGCTTATCACTAAATAAACACAATTCTTAGTACAAATGCTCAAATCTGTGTGAAGATTGCAAGTATGTGTACTTGCATCTAAAAATCAATGAAATGAAAACACTTTGAATACTGAGATTAATCTTTTTGAATGTAGATTTGACCAGCACCTTAAAGTATTAATAAAATGGGGTTGAAAAAAAGAGAGAAAGTTGATAAGAGGAGCAATATATTAAATCTTATCAACTCAACAACTATCATTATAACAAATGAAAGAGTACCCATGAAACATCAATTGGCTACTAAGAGAGTATTCTTCATTAACATAGCTGTAGACAATTACAAGGTAATTTGTAGGTAGAACAACATTACTCTAAGAGAGCTTGAGGGGATTTGTCCCAACACTACCCAAGACTCTCTTAATCCAACTATTTAGAAGTCAATACAAACCATGTCGATAGCAAGAGAGGTGATGGGAAAGAGGAAAACACCCATTTTTTCTAGGTGATCCTAGGAGCAAACTGGCCTCTATCCTATTGTATTTGATTTTAGAATAGTTCTCCTACTTTTGAATGAATGTCTTGGAAAACACTCTGTTATCACTCCAGGAGTCCTTCTAGGCTGTAACTCGAAGAAGCCTCGTAACTTAATCAATGTCTCAATAATATAAAAAGGTGGATCAGGTTGAATATCTAGATTACTCCATAATCTACTCAAGACAATCTCGAATACTCTCAAACAATGCAAGGCTCTCAAGGACTATTATCAGATAGGTAAAAAGGATAAAGGAAACTGATCAATTAACCAGAACATATATAAAAAAATTACATATGATGGGCCAATTAACCTACAACAAATGCTAATGATCCTAGCTTGATAATCAATAGTAAGATGACAGTTACTTATATTACAAACATAGACAAAGAATACCATTCAAATCAATAGCACATCACAGAAAATAAGAAACAAGGTCTGATAACAATGAGTGAAAGAAGCTTGCAGGCTGATCATTTTAAAGAAAGAGGTCTCTTTACAAAATACAGTTAAGTAGCACCCTCCAAAATCCAACCATTGTTCTACATGAGTTATAGGCTTTATAACCTTTACAACCTCTCCCTAGATCCTAAGAAGCTGGGTCGAATTTACTCTAGATGGGAAAATCATTTTCAACAAACCAGGAAAAATCATTTCTAATTGGCCAAACTGTTGAAACATGGGGCTCAGAGATGCATTCTATTCTCCCAATATGTGGCACTTGTAGGAAACCTGAGAGAGGTTATTGTTTTCTGATGTGTTAGGAAGAAAATATTCCAAGCGTTTTGCGGAATGATTCTCTAGTCGCTTAGAATCATCATTTGAAAATGATGACTCTGCACAAAAAAACACCACTTTTGCTGAAACTGCTGAAAAAGAGGCTTAGAGATGGGTTCAGTTCTCTAGATATGTGACACCCGTGTATAAACTGAAAGAGGTTATTGTTCATTGATCTGTTTTGAGCAAAAACCACTCTCATATATTTGAAACTTGTTTTGGTTTGCCCGAGATATGCATTTCAAAAACAAGTGTCAAACAGGCAGGTTCTGGGATCCGAAAATTGGGGCTCAGTGATGGATTTGATTCTCTCAATCTGCAACACATGTAGGAAAATGGGGAGAGGTTATTGTTCTATGACATGTTAGGAACAAAAAAGCCGATATTTTTGCAAAAAGAGTCTCCAGACGCTTAGAATCGTCATTTGAAAATGATGACTCGGGACAGTAAAAAATGCCACATTTCTTCATTATTTCCATCTTGCTGGCACCTTCAAAACTGGAACAGCACATTGAAACCAATCCTATTAATTAAAACATTCGCTTAAAAATCATCCTCTTTCCATTTGGAAGCAAAAACCGTTATCTGGGCAAAAACTAATGCCTCTTTGCCCTGTTTTGCACTTTCGGTGGTTAAAGAGCCAAAATTCGAACCTGTAAGCCACTGAAAGCTCTGCTTTTGGTGGCTAAGAACAACTGTGAAAGCCTTCCTAAGGCACCGAAAAATCTGTTTTGAAACTAATATTCCAAAATGGAAAAAATGTATTTTGTCTTAGCTTCTTAATGACAAGTGAAGTTCTTTTGCTCTTTCAGTAGCTGGAATGAATTTGCATTCGAGCACGAGCGCTGCCAAAAAAGTGGTGAAAATGCCCCTCCTTTTGGTAGCTTTAGGAAAATTTTCCTTTACGCTATCAAAGAAGTTTTGAGAAAGCCTCCGCTTTTGGTAGCTTTGAACCATTTTTCTTTTGACTTGTAAGTTGCCAAAACTTACCTTTTGGTGGCTAATGAACACCATCGTATTCACCCAAGCCACCGAAAACTGCCCCCTGACTCACGCTGTATGTCTGCCCTTTCGGTAGTTAGGAGTGCCTCGAAAATTTCATTTAAGCTACCGAAAGCAGACCTTTCGGTAGCTTAGGGGCCGTTTTGAATAAGCACTTAGCTACCGAAACCTGTTTTTTAAGTTTTTTGAAATAAAAACTTGTCTCAAACGTTTCTTGACATATTATGAGTTAGATCTCATTAAAATGAGCCTAAACACAAACTTTAATAATGTGTTTTCATTTTCAAATGACCTCCTATCACCTCACATAATAAAACTTTAAAAAAAATATTTGAGGAGATAACATCTGGCTCCTACTCGGGGATGAAAGCCTCCCTGTGAGGTTTCAAGAACCTAGTAGTTCTAGTCGCCTTTACCATTGGGCTATGGAGTCATTTAAACTGCCACCAAATTTCTGTAATCTGTCCAGAAATGTTAAACTGTAAACCTGCTAGCAATGCCTTGCATCCATTGGGCTATGGAGTCATCTGGCCTTTAGAACTGATCCCCTGCAAACCTGTAACCTTCCTGTAGCCTACCTATTTATTGAAGAAAACTGAAAACAACTGAAAGAATCTACTTGCTTATAGGATGAGCTTATTCTCTCTACCTACTCCTACTCTAACCAGTAGAGGTAGATTTATCAGGTAAAACTGAATTTCCAATGCAGCAAAGAAAGTAATTGACTTCCCACTTCATGCAAAGTCAGAGACATCCAGACTGTAGCATGTGAAACATAATCTTTAAAATCATGCTTACAACCCAGAAATCTGACTTTAAAGATGGCAAAAACTGAGATTTTCTCACTGCGAAGCATCTCCATGTAATTGGAAATTGGATCTTGAAATTCATACAGGGATGTCTGCTCAACATCTGATAGAGAAATATGCATCATAAACTACTGATATAAACCTTTCTGCCCCCTTTCACTAGATCTTTCTGACTCAGATTTACTACTTTCTCTTGCCGATGTATACATTTGTTCTTTAACATCAATACATTCACAATAAAAATGTTGATCTTCATCAATAGCTAAAACAACAGACACATCTGATCTGATGCCAGATATTTCTATGTCATTACTATCATTCAACACCTCTCGATCTTCGTGGAAAGTGTCATCTTCAATACTAGAAGCTTGATCACAATTCTAATTTTTGTGACAAGCAAAATCTTTGTGATACGAAGAAAACTCTTTTCAACATCCTTCAAAAAGATATTCAACTGGAAAATAATCTTTACAAAAGGAATTGAAGGCTGAATGGAAATCTTCCAAAGAGCTAACACTTGCATTTGGAAGAGACCAGCACCAGTCAAGAACAATCCCTTCTAATGAATACCTAAAAAGCTTAATTTGGACATCTTCATGTACAATTTCAAGCCGATAAATAAAGTCATGAAAATACAACAAGTGTTCAGCTGGAACTTCCCATTCTTCTCCTCGAAAACTGGGAAGACTATTTTCCCATTCATCTCTAATAGGCACTGGGTTAGGGTAACCAACAATACTTGAGAAATTGCAAAATGCATACCTCTTTGCTAAGATCTGGTTCATTTCATACCAATGGAGTTGCCAACAGATTTCTAAACAATGGAGCTGCCACTGAATCTGTCCTTCATGGAGTCACTAGATAGATGATTGCAACCAAGAAAATGTCCAGGCTTTGTCTATCATCAAAGCTGGATCTATGTCGTTCTCCCAAGGAAGCTGAAATTCCATCTCCTCTCCCCAGCAACGGCGCCAATTTGTTTTCACTCCAGGAGTCCTTCTAGGTTGTAACTCGAAGAAGCATGGTAACGTAATCAATGTCTCAATAATATAAAAAGGTGGATCAAGTTGAATATCTAGATTACTGCATAAATTACTCAAGACAGTCTCGAATACACTCAAACAATGCAAGGCTCTCAAGGACTATTATCAGATAGGTAAAAAGGATAAAGGAAATTGATCAATTAACTAGAACATATATAAAACAATTACATATGATGGGCCAATTAACCTACAACAAATGCTAATGATCCTAGCTTGATAATCAATAGTAAGATGACAGTTACTCAGATTACAAACATAGATAAAGAATACCCTTCAACTCAATAGCACATCACAGAAAATAAGAAACAAGGTCTGATAACAATGAGTGAAAGAAGCTTGCAGGCTGGCCATATTAAAGAAAGAGGTCTCTTTACAAAATACAGCTAAGTAGCACCCTCCAAAATCCAACCATTGTTCTACATGAGTTCCGGGCTTTATAAACTTTACAACCTCTCCCCATATCCTAAGAAGCTGGGTCGAATTTACTCCAGATGGGAAAATCCAAAACAGTTTTTTAACAAACCAGGAAAAATCATTTTTAATTGGCCAGACTACTGAAATATGGGGCTCAAAGATGCATTTGATTATCCCAATATGTGGAACCTGTAGGAAAACTGAGAGATTTTATTGTTCTCTGACGTGTCAGGAAGAAAAACCTCTGAGCGTTTTGCGGAATGATTCTCCAGTCGCTCAGAATCATCATTTGAAAATGATGACTCTGCACAGTAAAAACGCCACTTTTGCTGAAACTGCTAAAAAAGAGGCTCAGAGATGGGTTCAGTTCTCCAGCTATGTAACTCCTGTGTATAAATGGAAAGAGGTTATTGTGCATTGATCTGTTGTGAGCAAAAACCTCTCTCAGATCTTTGAAACTCATTTTGGTTTGCCTGAGATCTGCATTTCAAAAACAAGTGTCAAACAGGGAGGTTCTGGAATCCAAAAATTAGGGCTCAGTGACGGATTCGATTCTCTCAATATGAAACAACTGTAGGAAAATGGGGATAGGTTATTTTTCTATGACATCTTAGGAACAAAAACCTACGAGCTTGTTGCAAAATGATTCTCCAGACGCTCAGAGTCGTCATTTGAAAATGATGACTCGGGACAGTAAAAAACGCCACATTTCTTCATTATTTCCATCTTGCTGGCACCTTCAAAAGTGGAACAACATATTGAAAGCAATCCTATTAATTAAAACCTTCACTTAAAAACCATCCTCTTTCCATTTGGAAGCAAAAAACGTGATCTGGGCAAAAAATAATGCCTCTCTGCCGTGTTTTGCACTTTCGGTGGTTAAAGAGCCAAAATTTGAACCTGTAAGCCACCGAAAGCTCTGCTTTCGGTGGCTAAGAACAACTGTGAAAGCCTTCCTAAGCCACCGAAAAGTCTGTTTCGAAACTAATCTTCCAAAATGGAAAAAATGTATTTTGTCTCAGCTTCTTGATGACAAGTGAAGTTCTTTTGCTCTTTCGGTAGCTGGAATGAATTTGCATTCGAACACACGCGCTGCCAAAAAAGTGGTGAAAATGCCTCTCCTTTTGGTAGCTTTGGGCAATTTTTCCTTTACGCTGTCAAAACAGTGTTGAGAAAGCCTCCGCTTTTGGTAGCTTCGAAAATTTTTGCTTTTGACTTGTAAGCTGCCAAAACTTACCTTTCGGTGGCTAATGAACACCATCGTATTTTCCCAAACCACCGAAAACTGCCCGCTGACTCATGTTGTATGTCTGCCCTTTCGGTAGTTAGGAGTGCCTTGAAAATTTCGTTTAAGCTGCCGAAAGTAGAGCTTTCGGTAGCTTAGGGGCCATTTTGAATAAGCACTTAGCTACCGAGACCTGTTTTTTAAGTTTTTTGAAATAAAAACTTGTCTCGAAAGTTTCTTGACGTATTATGAGTTAGAACTCATTAAAATGATCCTAAACACAAACTTTAATAATGTGTTTTCATTTTCAAATGACCTCCTATCACCTCACATAATAAAACTTTAAAACAAATATTTGAGGAGATAAAACACTCGTTATGCATACTCACAATTACATTCAATTTTGGGAAAATTTGGTTGAGTAGAAACCTTCTCTTTTGACATCTATCTATAGTCATAGACATGTGCCACTTGAATCTTTTCCACCTTTTGTCCTCCATTACTCATCTTAAATCCTTTTACCAAACCTTTCCAGTGGATGATAATGTCTTGGAAACGCGTTTTTTTTATTGCATGGCTTCTAATTGTTGATGGTTTCTTTGAACAACTCTTTCATGGTTTGTAATTTTTGGGTGAATTAGAGATGGTTTGGATATTTGTATGCACCACATAACTTGAGCTATAGTAGAAGTGATTTGAATTTGGTGAATAGATTTTGGATTGTGACAAATATTCTTGGGCTTATACTTATGAGATCATTTTGTAATTTAAGTCTCCTAGTGTACATTACATGGGTTTTAAATTGAAATAATGTGTCCTAGCATACACAATTATTCACAATATCACAATGTCATGCTTATGCTTGCTAATTAGGTTTAAACATTGTCATGCATTTTAGTCATTAGAAGTAGAGGAAAGTTATTGTTGGATTCATTTAATTTGAAAGAACTCTCTCCTTACCTTAGCTAGCATTGATTGAAAGGAAAGGCTTATTTTATTCATATGCATTTGCATGGTTTGAGTCAGTCATCACACCACGAGTTTCACTTCCATCACCCGACTGAGTAATACAACCATTAAAATTTAACTCGTTAACTCAACACACTTTAAACTCAATTGAGGATAAAAATAATTTGTTAGTTAGGTAGGACACTGGGGATAGGCATCCAAATAATTCTCCCTTGTAATTATCATCCGAGACATAGTTTTTGTCCTCTAGGGTGCTAAAATCCTCTTGTACTTGTTGACATGGTCATCGACCAGTTTGTGGAGGGGCCTCCTATTGTTTCAGGGGTTAAACCGCCGCGAGATCGAGAACTGGACAGACTATGCGGAATGACACACTCCACTTAGCCCTAAGGCAACATCGATCATTGTATTCCTTGTATTCTCCGGACACCATACTGGTGATACAAGGGTGATAAGGCAGAAGCGCCGAAAACCTTTTCCGATGTGTCATGAACAAGGTAGCTTAGTGAATTTTCTACTAGGGCTCTTTTACCCAGGATCCCTTTCGGTAGAGGGATATCCGTCAAATTCGGTCTCTCACTTCATATTGTTTGACTTGGATTTCATCACCTTGCGAAGGATAGGATTTGTCGAGGTCTCCAACTCCTAGTTAGGACGTTTGCTTGCATTTTCACCTTTTTAGAGGGTCTTTTTCTTTTTAGTGCTACTTGTTGGTATTCTGGCCACTTTTGTTTCAGCTCGCTTATTGTGACATCGGTCCCAGTACAGTTTTTTGAGCTTGTTTGTTTGGCCTGCGAGCCTTGTCTTTTCATAGCTCCCCTTCTGCACGCTTGGTTGCTTTAGGGTTTTTGAGTTCTTACACGGTAGTTACCAATACTTATCTGATGATGTGTGATGTCCTCTTCTCCTAGGTCTTCGAGATGGTTGAGTTAGATGGTCTTCTGAAGGGACTGAACACCCCTTCATGGAGCCACTAACACTTGACCGTAGGAGTAGTCTAGAGGACCACATGATCACATCACCCGTGTGGACTTTTCCGTTTACTATGATGATGGTCTTTCAAGTCATATGGAACAATGGTACATTTGAGAGAGAGATGAATGGTTGTACCCCACCTTGGTTGATTGTCTTATGGTCCTTTCATTTTGTCGATAATATTTTTGTGGTACCTTGCCTTTTACCTTTTGGGTGTTTTACTGATATTGGGATATCTTGTGATTTGTATCACCTTTTATGTTTTTGGTCTTGTGGGTACTATGGTAGTTTGTCCACATTTGAGGTACACCCACTTTCTCCAAATTGTTATGAGTCTTTATACCCATTTTGTACCACCCTCCTGACCTTAGCTGTTAGGAAGATTGCATGCTATCATACCTTTTGGTGGTACTATTTGAGTTACAAGAGGTAGTTACAAGGAGCTATTGCAAATATGAGGTAGTTACAAGGAGATATTGCATATAAGAGGTAGTTACAAGGAGCTATTGCATATATGAGGTAGTTACAAGGGGATATTGCATATATGAGGTAGTTACAAGGAGCTATTGCATATATTCGACATTTTTTGACCTTCCATCTCTTTGGCATGTCAAATAATAGGTAATTACAAGGATTTATTGCAATATATATTTGACCTTATTTGTACCTTCCCTAGAATGGTTGATTTACTTTTGGTCCTCACTCACTGTTGTTTATTTGTCCGGTGGTAACTTGTACTTTAAATTTGGTACTTTTATTTTTTTGTGGTACCTTGCCTCTTACCTTTTGGGTCTTTTACTGATCTTGAATTATCTTTTGATTTGTACCGCCTTTTATGTTTTTTGTCTTGTGGTTGTAACTATGGTAGTTTTTCCACGTTTGAGGTAGTGTACACCCCCTTAGTCCCAAGGGTTATGAGTCTTTATACCCATTTTTTTTTTTGACTTGTACCTTACTGGTTGGTCTTTGTACTGAGCCTTTTTACTGTCACTGAATTTCTTTGATTGGCCATACCATATCCCAGTAATCTCTCTCTCTCTAGTTTGTACTAGACCTATCATAGGGTCACTTGGTTCCTAGAGTTGACTGGCCTCTAAGAGGCACAGTCATTTCTGAAAGTAACTCTTCTAAGTATATTACAGGAAACGTCTACACTAAGGTAATCAAATATGTGGTAAATAGTTTTCATTAAGTAGCTAGGACTTGTAGCATTAGAGGAGATCCTGTAACGTGTATGTGTAGTGTTTCATGTGTGTTACATGTGTGATGTAGTGTTAAATCAAATAGTAAAAAGTGATACTATGAGGGAGATCTTCTAACATGTATGTGTAGCTTTACATGTGTGATGTAGCGTTACATCTAATAGTAGAAAGTGATCATAATGTGATAAACTAATTAATTTTTTGTCGGCCATTTAGAAACGACATGAATTTAGAAACGGTGACTACTGCACCGAGTGTAAACGATAAAAAAATTCACACCTCAAGAAATTGGATCCCTCTCGGTGCTAAATAGATCCAGGTTTAAGATGGATCTATGATGGTAAGAACATATTGCTCTAGTCTTCCATTTGTTCCAAACAACACAATAAAAATTGCAACAGCAAAAGAAAAGGTAGCAAAATGGCAATCATTGTTTGATGTTATAATTGTACTGTTCATTAGCACATTTTCTGGGAAAGCAAAAAGCATTGCTGATTTTTGAAAAGAAAGTCTTTGCAACTATGTCATGATAATATAAAGAAAGCCCTACTTTTCTCTGCTTCAATATGATTGAAAATCTTATATGTTATGCAATAAATACCCTATGTCAAGATTACAAGTAATTGTCCAAATTAAGGAAGCATTAGTTGGGAGTAGGACTAAAAGCTACCATTTTTCAAAACAACTAACATGTTTACGGTTTCAATGTTGCTTGATTCAATTACTTTCAATCATCTAAGAAGACCATGATTGATTACACAACTACCCATGTCTTTCCAACATTCAATGAGTTAATCATTTTCCTTAATAATATTTCATTTTAGATTTTGAAAAAGAGTATAAAAGTTCCACGACATTATATAAAATATGGTGTGATATGGGACTCAAGACCCAAAGTAGCAATAAAAAACAACTCATAAATATTGCATGACTTTCTACTCTTAAGAAAGATTAATTGGTCGTTTTCCGATCATCACTTGAATGCCTACATGTTGACAAAGGGAATGAGGATCAAGTAAAATTATAAAAGGCGATACACGTCAACGTTTAAGAGGCGCTATGCCTTGCGGTCGAATCTAAACTTTTTTCCAATGGTGCAGGTAGAACCAAACATGTATTTGTCTGATCTGTCTTCCTTGAGCGAGGGGAGTTTAGGAAGGCTAGAGGAAAGTGAGACATCTAGTAGGTCTAGAAGAATTGTATCAACTAGATGTAAAAAAACCAAGAGAATATTCCATAGACACAATGAATTTTTTCACGGTTAAGGGGGGGCATGTTCCTATGGTGATGAGACAAAAGACGACGAAGAGGTGCCCTTGAGGTACAGCCATTTAGTGAAACAATGGGTACCGAAGGATCTTCCTCCACCAAACATTGATTTTTGTGTGAACGAGAGGAGATATCGAATTGCACCGTCGTCGATACATGGTTTCGGGTTGTTTTCCATGGATTGCATCTTGGTTGATTACGGTACATGTACGGAATTGATGGAGTTTGTTGGACCCATATACAACTACAACGATTGGATGCGCCTTGTCTGATATACAAAAATTATGCATAGCTATGGATTGTCAACAAACTATTTACAATTGAAAGACAAAAATCAAAATAAAGGAGGAACATTGTACATGGACGGAAGGCCAAAGGCCACAGGGAATATTGCGGGGTTTATAAACAGTTCACAACCAGGGTCTACAATTAAGCAACCAAACTGCGAATTTGAGGGCCGTGAAGGAAACCGTGTTTTTGTAGTTGCTATTAAAACAATATCTGCAGGGGATGAGTTGCTTATTAATTACCCTGTGAACCGAGTAGATACAAACAAGGTTACTATATAACATTTTACCCAACCTTTTAGTAATAAATTAAACATCATAAGGATTTTTTGTTAGTTTATTTCGTTTAAATTTCCCATATTTACTTCGCAGGCTAGTGATCGGGATAAATCCCTTCCAACAAATGGTCGAAGGAGTACTTCTTCCTCGACAAAGAAGGTATACATCTTTCTAATAGTACAAATATAATAAGAAAAAAGAGTTTTTATGTTCTTTGTTTTTCCATTATTAATAACTTGGTTTATTTTATATAATGTTATTTATATTTGATGCAGAACGTTGATCGGGAAATACACCCGTCGAATGTTGATCATGCGACAACACCCTCGGGCGACACGTAGACCTGGTTTGAATTGTACAATTAAAATATGTCAAAATGTTTTAGCATTATGGATATACATATTTGTAATATTAAAAATATAATATGAATAATAATTTTTTTGATGTGTTTTTTCATGAATAGTTTTGGATTCGTTTAGGTGACTTTCACTATGTTTTTTTATTAGGGTGTTGTTAGGGGAAGCTCCTGGATATTAGCAGATCGGGGCAAGTCTCCTATGACCATTGATCCAATGAGCGGATCGCGATCCTCGAGGTCGCAGGTATAATTCATTTCAATTGTACCAATATAATACATAGCATAATGTTAATTTTGTTATGTATTTTTCGTGTGTATACTGGTTTCGTTATGATAATGTAAATCGTGTTGTAATTTTACGAATCTATCATGATAGATATGTTACGTTAATATAAAATTTGGAATCTATCAATAGAGAACTCAGTAGTGCTTTATATATGTTTGTTGCAACCCACTAGTGAATCGCAGTATGAATCAGCATCGCAAGATTTTTCGTTGGAACCTGAAGAGGCAGAGGTGCTTCACGATTGCGAAAACATTGGTGAAGCCACAGACCCGCTAAAGATGGTAGAGAAATCGTTGAATAGATATAGTGTGGAAATCCTTACTCTACTAATCCAGGTTCCACAGACAAGCGCAATTACAGAAAGGATTGCATTGTTGGAACATGGATCTAATACCTTGCGAGTAAGTTGAGCAATCTTGAATCATAGAATAATTCATTTAAATCTTTATAATGTTCTCTTTTATATGATAGTATTGAACGTATAAGATGTGGTGTGTATTTACAGAATTATAAGGGACCACACAATAGTGGTCAAGGTGGTGTTGGCCCTAGTGAGGCTCATGGAGAGACTTTGCATCACGACCAAACGACTCCACGTAGTTCGAATCCTTCGCCATTGTTGTCAACTTAATAGTCGGAAACACGTTCCGAAACACTACGGACCCCCGCTGTGAGCGCAGTAGCCGCTATTGACCGACACACAATGGATCGTCCACAAGAAGGGGTCGACACCGAGTCCCCTACTAATTTTGATGTCGAAGAAGCTGCATTTCCAGGATCTTCCCGTGTCAAAAGCACAGGAACACTGGAGACAACATTTTTGGTGGACGAAGATCTCGTCCCAATAAAGATAGCGAAGATCCCAAATAATTAATCATAGTTGATCAGGTTAATTAGTGTTTATAATTTCATTGTAATATACCGATAAAATGTTTTTTATCAAGTAATTATGATCATGGCATGATCGTTTTGCAGGAAACGATGTTTTCTATAAACATATGAATGACTTTTGCTTGGAGATCTTCGGGCCCACCATCTGAACAAGGCGGGATAGACAACCAAAACATTTAAAAGATGAACTCACTAATCGGTTGGTTGGCCTGTTCGGGGACAAAACCTTCAGTCATGCCAATGTACTGAAAAAGGATTGTCAACATGTGAAGGTTGTCCGATACTAATATATGACACACCTCAAAAACATCTAGAGGTATGAGCGCCCACCAATGATTCCAGTAATGGAGTGGAGAGCTCTAGTGGAAGATGGAAAACAGAGAGATCTGAGAAGAGAAGGCAAGCTAACACCAGGCACAGGGAGGTATGCAATACTTTCCGCAATGTAATTCTAAACCTTATTATCCTTGATTTCTATATCAAACTTGGAACATCTAACGTATTTCAACACTTGCATAGGCTATCAGACACATCAAAGGCCACAAAGGAAAGACTAGAAAAAATAGGTTAGCACAAGCTGCCCTGGTGGTTATTCGAATTTGGCGGCACAGATTGTAAGTTTCGAGAAACCAACAATGAATACAAATAATAAATTGAAAACTATTTTTCATTTTATTGCACCGTAAAATGTTAATTAACGACAATAAGCAAATATGCAGGTCGATTGATTCAATGAAGTACCCACAGAGGAAGACATAAAGCTTGGCTTCCAGGAAGGCTTTGGAGCTATTGTTTAACGCCGAAGAAGCTTATCTGGACAAACACAGTCTTGTGGTACCAATCCATCCGATGCACAGGTATATAGAATCTATATGGTTTAATAAAGATTTGTCGCTTGTGCAATATTTTCGTTACAAATACTTGATGTAAAATATTGAGTCTATTTTTAACAGGAAAGCAATGATCCCATTAATGTCGAGGAGGGACAACAACAAATGGATGATCAAGCTTCGAATCCTAGTAATGAATTTATTCATATGCTACAATTTTATGTATAGCATTGCAAATGGTGACCATTAATTGTAGTTCACCGTATTTCAATTGCAGAGCATGTAGAGGGTGAAACTGTATAGGTTGAGACTGGACAAGAACATCAACAACATGATTTGGTCACACTAGGTAAAAAAACACCTTCGTAATGAATTTTTTTAAATGAAAAAATTGTCATTACAATAGAAAAATATAACGATGTAACATTTTCACATCGTTGCAACAAATCCGAACCCCTTGCTACAAAATCCACGTCTAGAACAACAATCAGCTAGGATATTGCATACATCACCACAAGTACCCCCTGAAGAACCAAGAACTGGAGGATAAAGTCCAGATGTAGATGCTCCTCTTATAGATTATGTACCACTGAAGAGAAGAAAAACTTATAAAAATAAGTGATGGGAAAAACAACGTTTAAATATTTTTGATAACAATATATCATCCACGATTTTTGGTCTAATGAATGAATGAATGGTTTAATGAATGTTCTAATGTTTTAATGATTCAGTGTAGTAAATTGTTACCTTTATTGAATTTCAACTTTTATTGAATGAATGTGCTGACTGAATGATTAATAAATGGTTTATTGAATGTTATCTTTTATTGAAAGAATGTTTTGATCGACTGAAACGATGGTTTAGTGAATGTTAGCATTTATTGAATGAATAATGGATGAAAGTTCTTGATGAAATATGGATGAATTTGCACATATTTGTTTTTTTCAAGTACATGCATTGGGTATGGGGAATCGAGAGTGATGTGAGAGGGGGGGCATAAGAGCTTCCACCTTCACGTGGTTGGCCTTGTTCAGTAGAGAATATGAAATTATTCTCGAAACAGACAGGAGCTCAATGAATGGCTACGATGCTGACTTTCTACAACCCACTCACGTGTCGTCTAAATTTTGACAATTTCTTGGAGCTTGTTGTGATTTTTGGTTGCTCCTCATAACCAATTTTGAGTTTCCACATGATGAAATATGGATGAATTTGCACATATATGGATGAAAGTTCATGATGAAATATGTATGAATTTGCACATATTTGTTTTTTTGAAGTACATGCATTGGGTATGGGGAATTGAGAGTGATGTGAGGGGGGGGAGGGGCCATAAGAGCTTCCACCTTCACGTGGTTGGCCCTGTTCAGTAGAGAATATGAAATTATTCTTGAAACAGAGAGGAACTCAATAAATGGCTATGATACTGGCTTTCTACAACCCACTCGCGTGTCATTTAAATTTTGAGAATTTCTTAGAGCTTGTTGTGATTTTTGGTTGCTCCTCATAACCAATTTCGAGTTTCCATAACTTCAAAGGTTGAGTAAATGATGCACTGGAATCAATATCCTTAACCTTCTCTTTAATTTGCTTGGAATCAATATCCTTAACCTCACATTAAACCCTTCCAAATTGGTATATTTACCATTCAAGGTTGGATTCTTCTGAATCATGATATTTGCAACTAAGCTAGCATACACCGACAACAATTAGAGACATGCTGCTTGTTGTCAATGTTCATCTTTTTTTTAGGAATGCAACTTGACCATAATGGCTCCTCTTACGCTAGGGAATTAAAGTCAACAGCAAATTAAAGAAAACATATAGTTTATATCGAAAAAATAACAGGGTACGAACTAAACTGAGGAGATTCAAACCTGTGACCTATGTCTAGTCCCAAGGCTACCACCTTCAAGATTGAAGTGCAGCTGGAAATGGGAGACCACCTTCAAGCTCGATTCATTCTGCATGCATTTCAAAATGGGAGATGGCGGGCTACCACATTCAACCTTGATTCATTCTGTATGCATTTCACTCTGTAATCGTCTCAGATTATCGTTGTGTTTTCCCTCTATTAGTTTATCAATTCGATATGACCCATGCTCGCCGTCCGAGGAGTGTTTCCATGGTCTTTAGTTCTAGCCTGACAACAGTGACGATTCATTCTATTACATTTCCCTTAAGCTGCAATATGGAAAACTCATAGTTCACTATGAACATTTCTCTGACCGTCACATTTGTCAGACAAACCTTCATAGTGAACTACGAGTTTGCCATGTTGCAGCCGAAGGGAAACGTAATACCATGAATCATCAACCATTGCCAGGCTGAAACTGAAGACCACAGAAACACTCATTGGACGGCAGACATTGGTCATACGGAATTGATAAACTAATTGATGGAAAACGCAATGGGAATCTGAGATGGTTGCATAGTGAAATGGATGCAGAATAAATGAAGAGTGGGAGTCGAGATAAATGGTTTTGGGACATCGTATGAGAGGAAATGGCGATGGGAATTGATTGATAAGGTCAAGCTTGAAGGTGGTATCCTTGGGACTAGACATAGATCGCAGGTTCAAATCTCGTCTAAATATTTTTTATAACAATATATCGTCCATGATTTTTGACCTAATGACTGAATGAATGGTTTAATGAATTTTCTAATGTTTTAATGATTCAGTGTAGTAAACTGTTACCTTTATTGAATTTCAGATTTTATTGAATGAATGTGTTGACTGAATGATTAATGAATGGTTTATTGAATGTTATATTTTATTGAATGAATGTGTGGATCGACTGAAACAATGGTTTAGTGAATGTTAGCATTTATTGAATGAATAATGGATGAAAGTTCATGATAAAATATGGATGAATTTGCACATATTTGTTTATTTCAAGTACATGCATTGGGTATGGGGAATTGAGAATGATGTGAGGGGGGGGAGGGGCCATAAGAGCTTCCACCTTCACGTGGTTGGCCCTTTTCAGTAGAGAATATGAAATTATTCTCTAAAGAGAGAGGAGCTCAATGAATAGCTACAATGTTGGCTTTCTACAACCCACTCGCGTGTCGTTTAAATTTTGACAATTTCTTGGAGCTTGTTGTGATTTTTGGTTTCTCCTCATAACCAATTTCGAGTTTCCATAACTTCAAAGGTTGAGTAAATGATGCACTAGAATCAATATCCTTAACCTTATCTTTAATTTCCTTGGACTCAATATCCTTAACCTCACATTAAACCCTTCCAAATTGGTATATTTACCATTCAAGGCTGGCTTCTTTTGAAGCATGCTATTTGCAACTAAACTAGCATAGACCAAGAACAATTAGAAACATGGTGCTTGTTGTCAATGTTAATCTTTTTTTAGGGCTGCAACTTGACCATAATGGCTCCTCTTATGCTAGGGAATTAAAGTCAACAGCAAATTAAAGAAAAGATATAATTTGCATCGAAAAAATAACAGGGTACGAACTGGTCGCAGGTTCAAATCTCCTCAGTTCAATTCATACCATGTTTTTATTTCGATGCAAAGTTTAAAGGCCGAGAATGTTAAAAAAATAGGGATAAGTTCCACCTATAGCTAATCTTTTTCATTATTATGCACTGGACGTATTTCAAAAATGTTATTTTAAAAAAAAAAATGTATTGAGTAGTCGCTTAAACGACGACCACAGGCCAATATCCGATGCCTTTTCCATACTTATGACGACTCATAACGTTAGATCCGCCTTTTTTTATATGGTATGGATGTCGCTTAACTGACGACTTAACCGACGACCGCAGGCTAACATCTGATGCCTTTTCCATACTTCCGACGGCCCAAAACATCAGAACCGCTTTTTTTTGTATGGTATGGACGTCGCTTAACCGACGACCGTAGGCTAACATCCGACGCCTTTTCCATACTTTCGACAGCTCGGAACACTGGATCCACCTTTTTTGGTATGTTATGGGAGTCACGTAGCCGACCACTGAACCGACGCTATCAGGGAAGGGACGTCGGAATGTGCGCCTCATATTCGACGAAAAAAGGATGATATCTGGCCAATATTGGAAGTTAAAGTTGTCGGTTATCCGACTACCTGTCAAGCTGGAGGAAGTCAGATCACCGACGAGGTATGGGCGTTGGAGATCCGACGTCGTCAACTTTGTCGGATTTTAGCCGACATGCCACTGACGGTAAAAAAAAGACTAGAATTGTCAGATGAGCGACCATAGGTTGTAGCAAATTCAACTTTTTCGCCGTTGGATTTTGGGTCAAAAGAACTTAGTGAATAAAAATTTAAATATGAATCATTATCCAATTTAGTGGCCTAGAGTTATTTTTGCAAAGGAGTTATTTCTTTGCAAGGGATTTTTTCAAAGAGTTTTTTTCCAAGGTATTTTTGCACTTCTTATTTCATCGCAAAGGGTTTTTTCAAAAAAAAAAATTCCAATGTATTTTTGCAAATAAGTTATTTCTTTGCAAGGGGTTTTCTCAAAGTATTTTTTTTCGTAGATATTTTTGCAGAGTTTTTTTTTACAAAGAAATTTTTCAAGTGGTTTTTACAAAGAAGGTCTCTTTCCAAGGGGTGCATTTAAAGAGTTTTTTTTTCAAGGTATTTTTGCAAAGAAGTTTTTATTTCAAGGTATTTTTGCAAAGGAGATGTATTTTTCCTTCTTATTTCTTTGAAAGGGGTTTTTTTCAAAGAGTTGTTTTTCCAGGGAATTTTTGCAAAGGAATTATTTCTTTATAAGGGTTTTTTCAAAGAGTTTTTTTTCCAAGATATTTTTGCAAAGGAGTTTTTTTTTTTCAAAGTATTTTTCCAAGTGGGTTTTTCAAAGAAGGTTTTTTTCCTAGCTATTTTTTTGAAGAATTTTTTTTTTTTCCAGTGGTTTTTACAAATAAGATTTCTTTACAAGGTGTTCTTATTCTTTTCCAATGGGATTTTTCAAAGGAGATTTACTGTCAAGGAGTTCTTATTTCTTTCCAAGAAGGTTTTTCTCAAAGGAGATTTCTTTTCAAGGGATTTTTTCGAAGGAAAATTCTTTCCAAGGAGTTTTTCTTCAAAAGACTCTTACAAGATTTTGATAAGGTGAAGTAAATTTCAGTTCATGTTTTTATAAATTTCGTAACTGTTTTTAAATCTTAATTTTTTTTTTACTATAAAGTGATGATTATTTAATTTATCATCTATAGATTAAACAATCATAGGCAGTAAGAGAAACCGTAAAAAAAAAGTGATCATAAACGTGATGATGATGCTAATAGAGAAAAATAAAAACTCAGATATCATGCCAAAAAAGTAAGGGTTGCAGAAACGCAAGAGACAATTATTGAAGATATAAATACATATTTACATGATAATGTTGATGAAATGGAAATTGAAAATAGAGTACAAGAAGAACAAATTGAAGTTGAAGAGACCATTGTTGAAGATATAAATAGTGATTTACATGCTAATGTCGATGAAGTCAATATTGAAGATCAAGTTCAAGATCCAGAAATTGGACCTGCTATGTATATATCATGTATTTTCCAAATTCATTTTTTATAATGAATTGTATTTTTGGATACATGTTAAATTAAATTTAACTTGATGTATAGGTACTTTCACTATTGATGATGAAATGTTAGAAGACATTGATTGCGACAAATATGGAGAAAAAATACACATACATGTTGCATGATATCGTGCTACAAAAATTTATGATGATATTTTCAAGGATTATTCAATAGCAGGACAAACACAAATTTTGAGATGTTTATTAGTGTCCAATAAGTTAGAAGTTGCTACGTCATTATTGGGTATTCACAAGGCGACAAGAGAGTCAAAATTGAAACATAATGTGATAAAAAATATAAGTGATGCAATAAAACAATTTGGAAAATCCAGGAATAAAGATACCAGTGTTGCACGTAGAGCAATTCAGACAACAATTGTTTCAGCTAGGACTAGATAAAATCGTTTGACAACACAACTAGCAAAAGTAGTTGGAACCTCGAGAAAGACATTATACAAACATAGCAAATTCAGAATGCAAATAGATGAAAATGATGAACTTTCTTGCTGGGCAATTATTTGTAGATAGCATTACAAAGATAGAATTGGAGCAGGTGTTAAAGATATTGTATGGGAATATTGGTTGGCACATGCTCGAGTTTCACTAAATTCAAGGGATGTGATATGACAGAGAGTATCACGAAATGTATATGAAAGCTGTCCAAAACATATAAGGGAAATGACATAAGTACAATTGTTCAATAAATTCAAGGAAGATCATCATGGAATTAATGTGTCAATCATTACATTTGTGCAACAAAAACCATGGTATGTTAGACCTATTACTATATGTGACACATGTTGTTTCCGTTATCATGTGCAATTTCGATTATATTACGGCATGTTTCTTGAATTTGGTAAAATGTTTTGGACAAATTCACCACCTCTGCCCACAATACGTGAATTCATATCTCAAACTCTATGTGAGAGAGATCGTGATGAAGTATTTTATAATAAGAAATATGTCAATGGAGAACATTGTCATCATTGTGGAAATCTGGTTTTATTCGACAATAAATATCCTATTGATAATGATCAGTCGCTATCAAATGTAATCGTTGATTGGAGAAGATATGAATACAACAATTATGCTACAAGTTCTAGTGATGCACATTCCAAAATAATTGATTTGCGAGAAGATAAAATACGTGTGACAAATTTTCTCAAAAAAATTGAAAGTGAAATTTATAAATATACCAAGCATTCACATATAGCACGATGGCAAGACCTTCAATTCCAATAGTCTCGTGAAATTTTTCCATCTGGAATTTTTTTTTAAGTGGTTGATTTTGCATAAAACTACACATTTGTTGCACAAAAAGAGATACAAAGTGAATACTATCATTCTGACCAAGTTTCGATATTTGTCCATGTTCTATATAGACATTCTCAACAGAATGTTGATGGAATTGAAGTCACGTGTGACAATCGAGATGTGATTAAAGAATATCACTTTTATATCAGCGATGATCATACACACGATACACATTTTGATGAAGGCCTAAGCTAGGACCTGCCCAACCCCAAGGATCTAATTTCTCTAAGATGTACTATCCCTTGTACACCCTATTCCAGCCTTAAGCTTCACTTAAACTTTTACAATTCACTTTGATCCTAACACTAAACCTATCCCGCTGGCTCAGCTTATCTTCATCATCATATCTATTGGCTGCCACTATTCTTATCTTACTTAATGAGCCTCTCCCTATTTCTTGGCCCAAGTGCTTCTCACTGCACACCATCACTCAACTCACAAGACCACTCCCTTTACACCATGCGCCATCATTGGCTGAGTGCTCTTTACACCAACCTAGAATCCTCCTCAAAGGCTTAAAATCTTATCAATCACATGTCTTAGGAATTTGTCCATACTACCAAAATTCTCATCATATCACATACGAGGCTTTCACAACCCATTTCAGAATCATATGACCACTTGGCACATAGCTCATAACATCTTCCCCGGTTGGCTCAGCTACCGAACACACATCTATCATCCATTCTCGTTCCACTCTGCGCCTTAATAATTCACCCTCATTAATACTTGACCTCCCACATTGTCACTTGACTGCTTCTGCGCTCAATGTGATAATTCTTCAACACTAGGCATATAGGTCCTCCATATGGCTGATCTCCTCACTATTCGACTCCCATTCGAACACATGAGAGGCGTTTTACATTGAATATGACCCACACCTTGACCAGGAACCTATCGCAATCAACGAAAATACCCTTGCTATGACCTTGCTTTTACATCGTTGATCAATCTTCAAAATGCTCAGGATCCATCGATTCATTGTGTGTAAACCTCATTTCACCTCTGTGCAACAAAACAATGACTCTGTCTGCAAATCCATCCCTTCTTTATCATCAAATTGTGGTTACTCTCTGCACACGGATTGGTATCAACAAATGGACTCAACCAACCACACACATGGCAATAATATTCAGTCTGCCATTTCATTAACTCAGAACCTTGCTGCTATTTTTGATAATACAACAACGGGGTTTTTCCTAAACATTGTGCATAGATACATACTGGTCGTCATCTCCACACATCGACTTCAATCTCGAGTTATGTCCTTCAATTAACACGTTTAAGGTTAATACTCTATTCTCAGAGCTATTTCCAAAGCTATATTGCACATGGGGTGATGTTCAAGCCCACCACACAGACTCACCACTCTCCTACATTGACTCAATGCCTTCATACATCGAACATTTACTGGTACTCTAATTTCTAGAGTTCTCTCCTGCTTCAACAAGCTTCTACAGGGTTTTATTTATACATATTGCAGCTATATTCAGAATTACAAAAGAAACATTCACCTGTATTTCTCAAATACATCATACATGGAATGCAAATAACAATCAACACATCCTACAGATACTAGATTCATCAATTTCTCAATTACAGTACCTTCCAAACATAACAGAGGTAAGAAACCCAAAAATCATGAACTTGCTTTTATTCATTGAGGAAAAAGAAAACTGTACATGCCATTTTCCTCATCGCAGCCACTCTGCCTCTCTCTCCCCCAATTTAGTTCCAAAACAGTGCCTCTTCGGCTTCCCCTAACCCTAACCAACTTCCAAGATTTTCTCTCTAATTCTAATAATAAATTTATACTTATCCTCCTCTGGATGACTTGCTATTTTTTTGATATTTCTAGAGCCATTGAATCGAATGCTGCCAGCACAAGCAGATTCGTTACCATGAATTATTGCTTAATCTTAATGACTCATCACTTATCATAGTGACTCACTATTCCTATAACTAATTTAGAAACTTAGAGAATATGAACATTCACATTAACAACTTGGTCTTCTCATTAAATCTCAATATTCCTTTGTAGAATTCTTGCCTTAGAAACTCAATAGTTTTTTTTTTTAGGAGTGAGGATGCTCCTGCATCACATTTTGTTCAACATTGTATTGAAAATATTTTCTATGATTCACTAAAAAGACGTGAAGTTAAATTCAATGAACATTGGATATGGTCGGATGGATGTGCGGGACAATTTAAATCTTCAACATCGTTTTATTGGTTATGTCGACTTCATAAAGCATTGAACATTAAACAATGCTGGAATTTCTTTGAAACTAGACATGGAAAAGGTGAACATGATGGTGCAGGAGCATGCGTAAAAAGAGCACTTTGAAGATGGAAAATGAACCATTCTTTTGTACGATTTCATTCAGCTACAAAGGTTGTCCAATGGTGTAAATTACATCTAATCCATGATTATAATGAACAATCAAAAGATGTGCGCAGGTATGTTCACGATTTTTTAAATTTATATTAATTGTCAATTTAAAAAAATGTACACTAACATTTAAGTATATGTACACTAACATCAAAAGTTGTCATTTGTGATTTATCATTTATTGTGTAGGTTTTTTGGCTTGTTGGGGTCCAAGATATAAATAGATCAATACCATACGAGGCTAGCACCATACATGGGACTAAATATTTTCATTCTATTCAAACAAAATCCTTCCAAAACACGTTTGCATTTGACAGTAGAAATCAATCATGCTTTTGTTGTATTTTCACTGAAAATGTTGAATCTACAGAAGTTTGTGAAAACATAACAAACAACTACATAAAAAATTAGAAACACACAGAGATTAATCCAAAGGGAAAAATGCCACTAGCAAGCGTAGAAGAATTAGAATTAGAAGAAATCGCAATATCATCTAATGGCGATAGAATTTCAGATCTTGTTAGAGAAGGTAATAAACTTACAACCTTTTTGTTGATGGTTCATTCTTGTCCATCACCTTATGTGTATAGTCAATTTAATTGATTTAAAAACCCTAACGCCAATTGTAATTTTCATAGGAGATGTTTTCACTGTGATTGCACCTTTAGAAAACAACGAAAATGTGAAATATTATTTGATGTTATGCACTGAAGGAAAGATGAAGTTATTGGAGGACTACAATGACAACGGATTTACATACGAGAGAGGATCCGTCATTTTAAAAGGCTATTTTTTTCAGCAGACCCATATGACTGGAAATTATGTCCTTTTTTAGGATTATGAACCTGATGTTATATGTTGTCAATATAGTCATTTAGTATGTGCATCTCGAATAAAATTGGTACAAGTTCCATCTAAAAAATAATTAAAAACTAAAAAAATGAAACTATCTAAATATGACCATGAACGGATATTTGAGCACGGCATTCCATTGCGATGTTTTTAACTATATAAAAAATGAATTGATCGATGTTCTGTCCATGTCAAATGTTGTGTACAATATATTTTTTCTTTGAACTATGACTATGATCTTGAATGGGAACTAGAAAAACTGTTTAAATGATTGTATTTTAGCATGCTGAAATGAATTCGAAAATTATTTGGTAATGAAAACTTTAATAAAAGTTGGAAGAAGTTGAAAAATGTTATATTTTAGCTATATGAAATGTTGTCTTTAATGTGTAATTTCGTCTTAAAGTTTGTGTAAAGTACTTTATTCAGGTCTCCATATGTTTATTAGACCACTTAAGGGATGAGATAACGGATGTGGCTGTCCCCACACTCCGCCCCGAATCTTTACTTTTGAATGAATGATGTAAGTGAGGAATCACCGAGAAACCTGTTAGATTTTGTATTAATCTGATCCATTTCATGCTTCTCTAATGTAATTAATAATGGAAAATTATTATTCTTGATCCATTACTAGCTTTGTGGTGGGCTGAACAATTCATATAAATATGATCCATGAGTTTTTTAGAATATCACTTGTGTAAGCCCACATAACTGAAATAATGAAAAATGGAGATAATGATCATTTGATTTTTAATCACAAGCAAGGATTCCAGGATTGTGAAGCTTATGCTAAATTAGAGCAATGATTATTTACAACAACCCGATGAAAATTCATCAAATTGTTGTCCAAAATCATTGATCTAATTTAGCATAAGCTTCACAATCCTGTAATCTTTGCTTATGATTAAAAAACAAAAAATCGTTAAATATCCATTTGTCATTATTTCAGCAGCATCTATAATTCACAAACTAACAAAATGTACATAGACATTGAAAATATGAATCATTAGTTAAAAATTGAAAGTATGAATCATTTATACAAAAAATTTCAATTCATTATTTATATGAAATTCAAGTTTTATGTTGAAACCAATATATCAAACAACCAAAAGGATTGAAACTTTCACTAACATTCATTTTTAACATTCCTAACATTCATTCTAACATTCCTAACATTCATTCTTAATATTCTTAATATTCCTAACATTCATTCTTAAGATTCATAACATTAGATTTCACCTATCAAAACTTCCCAACATTCATTCTTAATGTTACTTCTAAGAAGTTACTTCCAAGAAGTTATTTCCCAACACTACTTCTTAATACATTTCCAAGAAGTTACTTCCTGACAATCATTCTTAATATTCCTAACATTCCTATCCTATCAAAACGTCCTAACATTCCTATCAAAACTTCTTAACATTCCTAACATTCATTCTTAACATTCCTAACATTAGATTTCACATATCAAAACTTCCTAGCTTTCATTCCTAACATTCCTATCAAAAATTTCTAACATTCATTCTTAACTTGAACCTAACATTCATTCTTAACATTCCTAAAATTCCTATCAAAACTTCCTAACATTCCTATCAAAACTTCCTAACATTCATTCTTAACTTGAACCTAACATTCATTCTTAATATTCCTAACATTCCTATAAAAAATTCCTAACATTCCTATCAAAACTCCCTAACATTCATTCTTAACATTCCTAACATCCTATCAAAACTTCCTAACATTCATTCTTAACATCCATTCTTAACATTCATAGCATTCATTCTTAACATTCCAAACATTCATAACATTAGATTGCACCTATAGAAATTTCCTAGCATCATTCTTAACATTCCTATCAAAACTTCCTAACATTCATTCTTAACTTGAACCTAACATTCCTATCAAAACTTCCTAACATTCATTCTTAACATTCCTAACATTCCTATCAAAACTTCATATCCTATCAAAACTTCCTAACATTCATTCTTAACATTCCTAACATTCATTCTTAACATTCCAAACACTCCTAAAATTAGATTGCACCTATCAAAACTTCCTAACATTCATTCTTAACATGAATCTAACATTCATTCTGAACACTCCTAACATTCATTTTTAACATTAGATTGTACCTATCAAAACTTCCTAACATTCGTTCTTAACATTCCTAACATTCTTTATTAACATTCCTAACATTCCTATCAAAACTTCATAACATTCATTCAATGTACATGTATATAATCCAAAAACAACATTCATGAACATGTGAGCTTCAATGTACATATGTATAATTCAAAAATAAAGCTCCTTGATGTCCAAAACTACAATATATATATCAACAAAAAAAGACCAATATAAATCATTCTCTAAATGGAAGTCCACCACTATCCTCCACTAGGGTCTTCCCTTGGACTCGATCCAACCTACAACATGTATAAAAGCAAATTATGAATATCATCTATTATTTAAACAATATTAAACTAAATTTAAACATTAAAATATTAAACTTATATCAAAGAACAATTCAATTATTAACAAAATTACCTCAAATTCTCTAAATGCAAGTCCACCACTATCCTCCACTGGAGTCTTCCATTTACCTCGAAGAGATCGAAGATACCCAAGCTGCAACATGTATAAAAGCAAGTTATGAATCTCATAAATTATTTAAACAATTTTAAACTAAATTCAAAAAATTAAAATATTAAACTTATATATCAGAGAACAGTTCAATTATGAACAAAATTACCTTGGTGCCAATATCTGCATCCATCAAGGAACCTATATCTTCACCGTCAATTTCCGTATGTTCTCTTCCCTAAAATTTAAATTTTGTTAATAAATAAAACATAGTGCAAGCAAAAAAAACTAAAATTAAGAAATTAACATCTAAAGGAACCTGCATGGATAAGTCAAATTAACAATAAGATACATAGATAAATTAAGATTAAAAAAATGATAAAATATCTTTCAAACATAAATATAAATATGTAAATGATAAATATACCTCTCCAAGATGCTCTTCTACATTTTCACTAGTGGAAATTCGAAAATTATGTTTATTCAACAATCTAGAAAATTGCAACCAATAAACATTTATGTAATGTATTTATTACTATAGATAAAAAAATGCATAATATCATACATAGATATAATGTAACAAAAAGTTCAATTCAAAATGAATAAAAAAAGTAAATAGATTGAAAGTACACAAACCTCTTTTATACTCGATGTGTCTTTGGATAGGACATTCGAAGCTATATCACGACAAACCTTTGCATAAGCCTTGAGATCTTCAATGCTCATTCCATCTAACTCATCATTTGTTTTGTAAACAAAATTTTGACAAATACTGTCTCGAGCCCTCTCTCGAATCAATCCCACATCAACTCCTACAAATGTCGATGTTAAACCTTCAACAACAAAATGCCTTGCAGTTGTCACAAGTTGTGATGTGGGCTCCAACTCCAACTTGTAAGTCAAAAGCCTAGATGGGCGATATATTTGAGTTGGAGGTCGAAGAGTAGTGGGATCTCTAAGAGAACCTTTTCGATTGTATATTCGCTTCTTTCCAACTCCATAAAAGTCAGAATGAATATCGGTATAGTCTAGATTCATATTTAAAAAAAAAGCAGCATAAAAAAATATGGCAAAATAATTAGAAACCTCATCGTTCCATGGAAACCGACCATAGCCTACAAGGAACCGATCATATAAATGATGTGCACGCTCAGTGTGTTTAAAATATTGCACTTTAAACATTTTTCATTTTAGGCCCTCTTTGAAGTAAAACATTGAGTTGGCATGTTCTTTGGTCAATCTCTCCTTTACAACAACCCACTTGTATGGACCCATCACTTAAGCCCTTCTTCTCTGCATCAAATCAACAAAACCATCTATTGTTGGTCCAAGATCCTCATAGACCTCAATGAACTTTTGTAATGATCCCAAAACCATGTCTAAAATTTGTTTGCTCTCTGGAAGGAGATCCAAACTAGAAAGATCATGTTGCATCTTGTCATAGTGAGATATACAACTTTCAAGGGTCGTTTGTTGAATACCACTTTCCCATGGAAGCGCCTTAGGAAAATTAGATGGATAAGTCATTATGGGTGTACAAACCTAGGCTAGTTCAACATATTACGTCCTAGCTTGACCTTCGTCACTGTGTGTAGAATGAAGAGCCTCTTGGGAACCTTGCTCTGCACCCACATTTGTTTCATTTCCTGCCCCCCTTGTTCGATCTTCCTCCCTCTCTGTAGAATTACGAGCCTCTTCCGAACCTTGCTCTACTTCAAATACAAAAACAATTGCATGTAAACATGTGCAAACTTTTTCAACACACAAAAATACAATTTATACATGTATTAAAACAAATTAATGTTCATACCGACAGAAGGTCGAGATCGACGTTCTCTCACAGAAGATAAAGGGGAATAATTTGTTCCCCTATCACCTCGCGCATGATCGGATGAATGTGAACTGTACAATAAGCTTGAATGTCGAGGTGAATTCGACAACCTTCGATTATCAATTGCGACACAAACTCCCGATGAACGTGATGACCTTCTACGCTTTTTCCTCGAGGTCTCCTCTCTTTCCATTTGATATGATATCTACATTTACACGACTATAGAAACTCATAACATATTCAAATTCTACATGTTTTGATATTTTAACATTCTAAACATTTACCCTAATGTCTAAAAAAAACAAATGAAAATAACAAGTGTTTAGCCTAGCAACGGTGATGATGCACGGTATTATGTTTCCCGAGTTTGCCATGTTGCAACCAAAGGAAAACATAATACCATGAATTGTCACCGTTGTCTTCAAAACAAAGATTCATTTTTAACAATTTCATTTCCTCTAAATCCCATTATGAAACAATCGAAAATAAACATATAAATAAACATACACATAGATTATTTATACAAATTGACATATCAGACATCTTACTTAAAACAATTTCTTTCATTCTGAATTCCACTATGAAAACAATTGAAAATATGTCTTGAATAAAATTTATAATCCAATATGAAATAATCATTCAATATATGTCTTAAAATGAATTTACATATGTATCATCTATAAGCATTTTTCTTTTTCTTTTTAGTTCATTCTCTTTTCTCTCTAAAAATTTCCATAATTGGTCCTTTATAATTTTAAATAACCAAAACTCAGGAACATAACCTCAGGAACAACAGAGTTGTTCATGAACAAAATTCATGAATAGAGTACATGAACTTCTGTTCATAAACTCTAGAGTATAATGCTAATTTGTTTTTTAAAATATAAATTGTCGTACAAAATGAGTTTCAAAGTCCACTAGAAAAATTTATTAATAAATAAACCGATATGTTCTAATGCCATGAACTACATTAAGAACATAATGTAAAGTAATTTATTGTATTTAATACAATGACCACTAGAAAAACTTATTTAACAAATAAATTAATATGTTTTAATGCCATGAAAAGTATGAAATACATCGACTATATTAAGAACATAATGTAGAGTAATTTATTGTATTTAATACAATGACCACTAGAAAAACTTATTTAATAAATAAATTAATATGTTTTAATGCCATGAAAGATATGAAATACATCAACTATATTAATCAACTATATTAAGAACATAATGTAAAGTAGCTCATCGTATTCAATACATCACTATTGAATAAATGATATAACGTAAATTTAATCCAAATTCTAAAACAAATTGGATTAACAAATAAATATAAAATACTTGATTGAAATAAAAGTCGTAAACTGCTATACCTAAAGTTTTGGTTAACTATAATCCTACAGTGACATTCTGAAAATCAACACAAAATTAGGGAGCAAACGCCACAAGGTTAATGTAGGGACTCAAGTAGGAACTCATTTTTTTTGTTTTTTTAACTATTATCCTACAGTGACATTCTGAAACTCAACACAAAATTAGGGAGCAAACGCCACAAGGTTAATGTAGGGACTCAAGTAGGAACTCATTTTTTTTTTCACTCTAAATTCCTTAGATAAATACTAAAGTATTGCTCACTAAACACCCTATCCCAAAATCCTAAGGCACATCGGATTTCTTCATCATGCTAAAATTAAACTTTAAAATGATTGATCTGAAAGAAATTGATTTAGGTTCTATAGTGCAATCTTATTGCATTAAGATATCCTATATTAAGTAAATACTATGCGCAATTCTAATAAAATAACCACTTAGAAGAACTTAATAAATAGTTGGTATGTTTTAATGTATGAAACTTAGATTTTTATGTAAATAAACCCACAACTTATATCACACTAAAACATTAAATAAACATATCAACTTTGTTCATGAACAGAGTTCATGAAACATATATTTTATTATTCTTTTTCACTACTTAATTAAAATTTAAATTAAACATGCCTAATCTAATCAAACTGAAAAGTATATACCTGGTTTTTTTCGACCTGAATGTTGATTACCTGAAACTACGAAGCCGAACACTAAGAAACCAAGCTGCTGAAGACAAACTATGATGCACCTGCAACAATTAATTAATACGAATATGCGAAATAGCAGAAATGATAGAATTCATAATCACTTTTATATTGATCACAGGCCACTTCGAGGGGGCAACCTCCTATGAGCAAGCTCAATACAAATAACTTCACGGTGCCTTCATAGGTCTCAACACACACTTCTATACTAAGTCTAGGCACCAATACTATGGGTCAAAACCATGGGCCACTACAAACTATGGATTAACAATACTACGGGCGACTTACAAAGCATATGCGCCAACAAAAATAACACAAACTATTGATCAACAAATACTAAGGGACGACTTACAAAGCATATGCGCCCAACAACAACATACTAACAAAGTAAAGACATGGGTTCCTAACATGCCCTCCCCCTTAAAAAAAAGCTTTGTCCTCAAAGATTTAGATGTGGAAATTGTTGTTGAATCTGAAGGAGTGGTTCCCATGTAGCATCCTCTGGTTGCATGCCATGCCACTGAATTAAGACCTCTGTGATAGAGCGAGAGTGAAGCTGACGCGTGCGCCGATTGAGGATGGCCTCTGGCTCCAAAAGGATGGATCCTTCATTATCCAGTTCGGGTAAAATCGTTTGTCCACTGATGTTGGTGCCAAGAACTTTCTTCAGACAAGAGACATGAAAGACTGGATGAATGCGGGAAGAAAAAGGAAGTTCCAATTTATAAGCAACGGACCCAATATTCTGAAGAATTCGATATGGCCCATAGAAATTTGGAGCGAGTTTATGATGCCCTTTGAGTTTCAAGGAGGATTGTTTGTACAGCTGGAGACGAAGAAAAACCATATCACCGACTTGAAAAGTGCGCTCAGAACGGTGTTGATCAGCTTGTTGTTTCATGCGATTTCTTGCCATGTGAAGATTGTCCCGCAAAATGCGAAGAATCTGATCGTGGTTTCGAAGGACCGTGTCAACTTCCTGAACTGGTGAACTGGTGGGGGTGTATGGAAGAAGAGCTGGAGGTGCCTAACCATAGACTGCTTCATATGGGGTCATTTTAGAGGCAGTGTGGTAAGAGGTATTGTACCACCATTCAGCGAGAGGGAGCCACTTTGCCCACTGATGTTGTTGTTCCGAGGTGAAGCAACGAAGATAAGTTTCCAAGCATTTATTGATAATTTCAGTCTGACCATCTGTTTATGGGTGATACCCTGAACTCATCTTCAGTTTGGTGCCAGTGTGGCAAAATAGTTCTGTCCAAAAATGACTGGTGAAAGTCGCATCACGATCCGAGACAATGGAAGAAGGGATGCCATGAAGATGAAAGATCTGGTCTAGGAAAATTTGAGCGACGGAGGAGGCTGTATAGGGATGGCTGAGAGCATAAAAATGACTATATTTGGAGACGCGATCAACCACAACGAGAATCACTGTCTTCCCACCATGTTTAGGGAGCCCTTCAATGAAATCCATAGAAATATCTGTCCAAATCCATGTAGGTATGGGAAAGGGTTCAAGCAATCCTGGAAGGAGTGTTGTTTCACCCTTATTGCGCTGGTAGGTATCACATTCGGCCACCATCTGTTGAATTGTCCTTTTCATGCCCTGCCAAAATAAGTTATGCCATGCTCGTTCATACGTTTTGAGGAACCCCGAGTGCCCTGTTGATGGAGAAGCATGGAGTTCATAGAAGACAGCCTGTTGAAGATCTGTGCTCCGGGGAAGCACCAGACGACCCTTGTATCACAAAGAAGCACCATCCCAAGAGTAATGTGGTATAGCGGAAGGGTTTTTGGTCAAGCGTTGGATGATTTGAGATAAGGAAGAGTCATTGACATAACTCTGTTGAACAGATTGCAACCAATTTGGGACAGGCATAGAAATAGCTGAAAGAGAACCTTGGGCATCAAATGTGCGAGAAAGAGCATCTGCCACAATATTCTCTTTACCCTTCTTGTAAGTGATCTCATAGTCATAACCCATGAGTTTGCTAACCCATTTCTGTTGTGCCGGGGAGGATACACACTGGTCCAAGAAATATTTCAGACTCTGGTGATCAGTCTTGATGCAGAAATGATTCCCTAATAGGTATGGGCGCCACTTCTATACTGCATGCAAAATAGCCATCATTTCCTTCTCATCGGTAGAGGCAGCTAAATTCTTACCTGAAAGGGCTTTGCTGGTTAACGCAATGGGGTGTTCATCTTGAAGGAGAACACCACCAAGTCTATTGCCACAAGCATCACTCTCAATAGTGAAGGGCTTGGAAAAATCGGGCATAGCTAGCACAGGTGTAGTACACATAGCTTGTTTTAGTTTGTCAAATGCACACTGAGTAGCAGGTGTTCATGTAAAAGCATCCTTTTTCAATGGAGCAGTTAATGGAGCTGCAATCTTCCCATAATCCTTGACAAACTTGCGGTAGTAGCCAGTCAACCCCAAAAAACCACGAAGGCTCTTGAGTGTCTGAGGATGCGGCCAATTGTTCATGGCATTGATTTTGGCAGGATCCACGCGAACCCCTTGTGCTGAGATAATGTGCCCAAGATACTCAACTTCCTTCTGTCCAAAAACACATTTAGACTGCTTGGCATGGAGATGATGGTCAGAGAAAAGTTGCATGACAAGATCCAGATGCTGGAGATGTTCATCCCATGTTTTACTGTAGATGAGGATATCATCAAAGAATACCAGAATGAATTTCCGCAAGTAGGGTCGAAATATTTTATTCATTAAGGCCTGGAATGTGGAAGGAGCATTAGTGAGGCCAAAGGGAATGACCAAAAACTCATAATGGCCATCATGTGTGCGGAAAGCTATTTTAGGGATATCATCCTCATGAACCCGAATTTGATGATACCCAGAACAAAGATCCAACTTGGAGAAAAAGTGAGCCCCATGAAGCTCATCAAGAAGCTCATCAACAACAGGAATTGAAAACTTATCCTTGATGGTGAGGTGATTAAGTGCTCGGAAGTCAATGCAGAGGCGCCATGACCCATCTTTTTTGCGGACAAGAATAACTAGAGAAGAAAAGGAACTAGTGCTTGGGCGAATAATACCTTGCTTCAATAAGTCCCGAATGAGCATTTCCATCTCCGTTTTTTGGTGAAATGGGTAGCGATAGGGCCTGATGTTGGGAGGAACGCTTCCAGGAAGGAGCTGAATACGATGGTCTTCTATCCTGGAAGGTGGCAATCCCACTGGTTCAGCAAAGATACTTGTATATCGATCCATAATTTGTTGTAGATCCAAAGGAGTAGTGGAGACCGCTGATGGTTGCATCTGAATAGAATGGATCTGAGCGATGACACCATGTGAATTCTTCTTGAGGTGTTTTTCCATGCAATGTGAACTGATGATGCTGAGAGAACCTGGTTGTAATCCTGTCAATGTGTGTTTTTGTCCATTGAGGGAAAACTGCATCCAAAGTTCAGCAAAATCCCATAAGATAGGGCCAAGTGTGCGTAGCCATTGAGCGCCCAAAACCACATCACATCCACCTAAGGGTAAGGCAAACATGTAAGAGCTCAAGGTATAATATCCCATAGAGATACGCACATTTTGACACTTCCCTTTGCAAGGTAAGGTGCCCCCATTGGCAACCATGACTTCAAAGTTGGAGCAAGGATGGATAAAACAATCAGCTTGTTTGGCGATTCGAGGGTCAATAAAATTATGAGTGCTACCAAAATCAATGAGTATTGTAAGAGGAAGCTTGTTGAAGTAGCCCCTGACCCGCATTGTTTGGGGGGTGGTGATTCCAGCTAAAGCATGGAGAGATATCTCTGGCTGGTCATCCTGAGACGGAGGGTCAATAGGCGGTTCCTGAATGTCGACCGGAGCATCCAGTGTTTCTGGATCTTCGTCACCAATTTCAGAGGCAGGCGAAGACTCCACATCCAAGAGATAGAGCTTTTGATGAACACATCTATGTACCCGAGTGAATTTCTCATCACAATTATAGCAAAGCCCCTTTTCTCTGCGTGCTTGCATCTCTATTTCAGACAAACGCTTGATAGGAGTCGGTCGAGGAGCCTGCGGTTTAGGTGGTCGCTGAGAACCCATATTTCGGAAGGGAACAAAAGTGGGCTTGGAGCGTTGTTGGGCTGCAATCTTGTCTTCTTCCAACTTAGCCAACCCTAGGGCTTCCATCATTGTGGTGGGACAGAACATTTTGACCTTAGAGCGGATGGCATCCTTTAGACCATTGATAAAACAACTCCGGTAAAAGTCATCAGACAATCCTTCGGTGTGGTTGGCTAGGTTCTCAAATTCAGTTTGATACTCTCTCACAGTGCCAATTTGGTGAAGTTTAGTGAGGGCTCCAGTGAAGTCATCCAAAGCACTAGGACTAAATTGTTGCAAAAGGAGCTGGCAAAATTCTGACCATTTGGGCTCTGGATGAGCCTTGATGTACCAATGCTACCATTGAAGAGCTTCCTATTCCAAATGAAAGGATACCAGCGGAACTTTGTTGACATCAAAAGTATTATGCAGATTGAAATACTGTTATGCACAATAGATCCATCCAATTGGATCAGTACCATTGAAGCGAGGAAAATCAAGCTTCGGACCACGGAAATTGCTGGAAGAAGAGAACCCATTGTCTGATGAAGACTCGGATTGTCGTTTGTTGTTCATAGCTGAATGTTCAAGATGGAGGCCGAGAAATTTTTCATCCAGATCCTGGAGTTTGGCTTGGATGGCTACAAGTGCTTCTTCCATGGTTTTGGCTCCTGCACGGGTGACAACCATAACCAGGAGTTTTTTTTTTTTTTACTGGGTAGGAAAACAAAAACAGAAACTGCTTCAGTAAGGGAAAATTTGGACTTGGGAAAAAATCTAAAGGGTAATTGGGGTTTGACTAGGTGTTGGACACTGTCGACTAGACAGGGAAGCGAAAATGAGGATTTCAGAAGTGGGGTGAAAGAATGGGAAAATTTGGCAGAGGGGGACAAAGAAGCAGAATTCAGAAAGGAACTCTGTGGTAAAATTTGAAGGTGATTGGGTGAAATCTGAGGAAGTTATGGGAAACCCTAAAAATAGACAAATGTGAGCTTTCGGGATTTGGGAAGGGGAATTGGGGATAAGGTCCTCACGAATGAAATATGCAGAATGGGATGACAGGGGTTCCCCGAAAATTTCAAGGGAAACAGAGTGAAAACAAGGGAGATATGGACAAAATTTTATTTTATTTATTTATTTATTTTTTCTAGACTGGAGCGGCTACGACTCGGAAGAGATCTGGAACAGCACTGAATGGATTGAAAATGGATGGATCTGGAACTGCTTGCAAAATGGATCTAAAACAGCGCAGTAGTGATCGACAATAGTTCAGCTAAAAGTAGATATGGACCCCAGGTATGTGCGGCTTCCTAATAGTTCAGGGGTTTCACTCGGCCACCAATGCTGTCTAACGGCTTGCGTATTGGGGCAGTACCCCTCACTCCACGGCTCAAGTAAAACTGATAACCGCTTTGCCACAAACGACAGCTCTTGGTTTACCTCACGGGTGGGAACTAGTCAATCAGGTAGGGGTCGTTGCCCTTTTTGTTGGGAGGTCCTCTCAATGGGCCAGCTACTTCGAAGTTCCTGTGGTACTCCTCACAATGAGTTTTAGGGCTTATGCCCAAGTACTTCCCACAGTTAAGCAGATAGGGATTATTCCCAAATCCGAACCTGCAACAGATGCGAAAAAAAAATTGGCAGAAATTTCACCCAGCGAGCCCAAGAAAGTGCTCTGATACCAGATGTGATGCACCTGCAACAATTAATTAATACGAATATGCGAAATAGCAGAAATGAAAGAACTCATAATCACTTTTATATTGATCACAGGCCACTTCGAGGGGGTAACCTCCTATGAGCAAGCTCAATACAAATAACTTCACAGTGCCTTCATAGGTCTCAACACACACTTATATAATAAGTCTAGGCGCCAACACTATGGGTCAAAACCATGGGCCACTACAAACTATGGATTAACAATACTACGGGTGACTTACAAAGCATATGCGCCAACAACAATAACACAAACTATTGATCAACAAATACTACGGGACGACTTACAAAGCATATGCGTCCAACAACAACATACTAACAAAGTAAAGACATGGGTTCCTAACACAAACACCAAGCAACCAAGCCACCCAATGCCAAAGCCGAATACCAAGCAACCAAACCGTCGAAACCAATTGTTCTGCCAGTAGTAATAGGGATTAGCAAAAACATTAAAAAAAACAAAAATTGACAATTGCATACTTATAAGCAAAAACAACCAAAAATGAAAAACATTTGCGATATCCACGCTGATTACCTTGACGTTGTTCTTCACGCTCCTGCATAGGCTGCCCGTGTGGATGAGCAAGATGGGGTAGTGCTGCCGGCGTGGACAAGAAGCTGCAGATAGGATGCGGTCGGGTGGACAAGCAGCTGCAGGGTGGACGAGCAGCTACCGGGGTGAACGAGCAACTGGAGGGTGCACGAACGAGCAGCTGCAGGGTGGACGAGAAGCTGCAGGGTAGACGAGTGAGCAGCTGCAGGGTAGACAAGCGAGCAGCTGCAGGGTGGACGAGAAGCTATAGTGAGGATGAGAAGCTACATGGTGGACGAGCGATCAACTGCAGGGTGGACGAGAAGCTGTAGGGTTGACGAGCGAGCAGCTAGCAGGGTGGACGAGCACCTGCAGGGTGAACGAGTAGTTGGAGGAGTGGACGAGAAGCTGGATTGTGGTGGACAAGTTGAAGCTGGAGGGTGGACGGGCGAGTATTAGCCGGGTG